>JAXIVH010000013.1:3473589-3478589 GCA_036785325.1 Urophycis tenuis
TTCTGAGACGGACGAAGGAAGAAAGGATGGAAGGAAGGAAGCTTATCTGCTAACAAGGCGTGCCATAGCGCTTCAGGTGTCCTATAAGCTATGACTTCACTCTACTGACACACACACACACACACACACACACACACACACACACACACACACACACACACACACACTCACAGATAATCCCCCCCACTCGCTATATAATATGATAGCATATTTTATTAATGCTCTGTGTTCCTGGGCCGACATGGAGCCTGTTTTAATGATTCATTTGAAATAAAAGTGGCTATTGTACCTCTGAGGCTGTCTAGGAACAGCTCTTAGGTTGTTGGTTCATTTATTTAATCTGGTCAATCATAGATAACAATCCTGAAAGCTGTAGTTGTCTGTTTCTGTATCTAATCTAATATTGCTCTTTCCAAAGGCAGTGCTTGCTGATAAACTCATTGTTCAAGATGCACTGGTCTGAATATGTTTTTAGGCTGTCATTGTGTTGTGAAATAGTAGTTTAAATGCAAACTTTTTTTGTCGAACTAATTGATTTTATTAATACTGTTCTTGATTAGAAAATATGTGTTTGTTCCTTCTCATCCTTATCCACATTAGATTAGATTAGATTAGATTCTAGTCATTCCCAGTATTTTTTAGATATGGGAGCGAAATTTATTCTCTGTATTTGACCCATCCAGTACATAGGAGCAGTGGGCTGCTATGTTCAGCGCCCGGGGCCACTGAACTGATAAAGAATCATTCTTGATAGTTGATGTGTTCAAATATATTTGGTATGTAATTCAGTCAGTATGTACCAGCTCTACAAGGAAACTCTCACAGTTGATGAAGGCTCCTACTCAGGTAAGAAGACGCTTCAATGGTCTTCATTAGAAACCCACTAGAGGTGCTCTGAATATCCGCGCTACCCTGTAATCACTGTGTAATCTCCTAATTAGAGACACTGTCACTGGGAGTGTTGCAGCTGTGCACTGAAAAAAACAACAACAAATGTTGACTATTTAGTCATTCTTTAGTCTTTAGTCTTTCATCCAAAGCAGCCTCTCGCTGAAGGATGCCTACACGGATACATTGTGAACATGACCAGAGCCTCTCAGCTGGGAGTCAAACTCCTCACCCACTCGACCATCCTGCCCCAAAATAGGCTGCACTGTTTCAAAGTAACATTGTATATTATGCTTCCAGGATACAGGAAGCACCCTTTTATTTCCACCATTAAGCCCCTCTCCCACATAGTGAGGGAGAAAAAGATGGAAGATGGAGCTTCACAGATGAACATTTTAAACCCAACTTTTGCTGCCTGTCATTTTATACCAGTGGAAAATGTTTAAGACAAGATCAACACTGTCCTTATTATACGACAGCACACATACAGTAGCAGTAGTGTTTGCGTTCTTTATTGTTGTCTTCATTTGCTACAAAATGTGCACGATTGGAGGAGGAGGAAAGTTATTTATCCAATGCTGCATCCAATGTGACTCAAAGCTAATTCAGAACATCATGATGAGCAGATTGCAGAGAGGGGTTAGACATCTTGCTCAGCAGGTACGCAGGTATGTACATGTACAGTACATGGGCCCAATCCAAGAGTGTGCACCACATCCACTCTGAGGGGACTGTGGTGAGAGTCCTTAGAGCATCCAGAGGTGACTGTGTTGAGGTGTCCTTAGAGCATCCAGAGGTGACTGGTGAGAGTCCTTAGTGCATCCAGAGGCGACTGTGTTGAGGTGTCCTTAGAGCATCCAGAGGTGACCGTGTTGAGGTGTCCTTAGAGCATCCAGAGGTGACTGTGTTGAGGTGTCCTTAGAGCATCCAGAGGTGACCGTGTTGAGGTGTCCTTAGAGCATCCAGAGGCGACTGGTGAGAGTGCTTAGTGCATCCAGAGGTGACTCCAGTGAGTCTCCTTAGAGCATCCAGAGGCGACTGGTGAGAGTGCTTAGTGCATCCAGAGGTGACTCCAGTGAGTGTCCTTAGAGCATCCAGAGGCGACTGCGGTGAGTCTCCTTAGAGCATCCAGAGGCGACTGCGGTGAGTGCACTAGCTTGCTTGCGGCTCTGCATGGGTTTTTTGAAATGAACAGTACTCACTGTTATGCGTTTGTGCTTTTAGTTTGTGAAATCAAATCTCATCGGTCCATGCAATTGCCTGTGAAACAAAGCGGGAGTGTAACCGTGACTCAAACCACTGGCAGCGTCTGATGCACCAGAGAGAGGAGCTCTCGGTAAATGATGCAGCGAGTGACGCAGCAGCATAGCACAACCGCGGGAGCAGCCCTGAGGCATCCCGCTGGCTCTTAGTCTTAGCAGGAGCAGCGTAGTGGGCGAGATGCTGCTATTTTAGTGTAGGTTAGTGGCCGAGAGAGAGAGAGAGAGAGAGAGAGAGAGAGAGAGAGAGAGAGAGAGAGAGAGAGAGAGAGAGAGAGAGAGAGAGAGAGAGAGAGAGAGAGAGAGAGAGAGAGAGAGAGAGAGAGAGAGAGAGAGAGAGAGAGAGAGAGAGAGAGAGAGAGAGAGAGAGAGAGAGAGAGAGAGAGAGAGAGAGAGAGAGAGAGAGAGAGAGAGAGAGAGAGAGATTATTCAACCCAGGTTGGAGGGAGTTATGTCCATTTAGCAACGAGCCTATCCTCGACAGGGCTTTGTCCTAATGAAGTGCCTCTTATCAGCACCCTTAGTAATGACGTGGAGGAGAGTGCTGCAAGTGACAGCTCAATGGCTTCAATCCAGAGAGAGAGTGCGGTAAACTAAGGATGAGAGAGAGAGGGAAAGAGAGTGTGGTAGAGTGAAATGGGAGAGAGAGAGAGAGAGAGAGAGAGAGAGATCTGAGGGTAGGAGGACTCTGGCTGTTGGATCTTGTCCTTGGTTGACCTCTCCTCCTAAGCTCCATCATGAAGGCCTCAGTGTGACCGGCCTTCTCCTCCACGCACACACGTGTTCCTCAACACGCCTGCCTGGTGCATTCATTAGACATGGCGCTTTTACACTGTGTGTGTGTGTGTGTGTGTGTGTGTGTGTGTGTGTGTTCATGCACGCAAGAAACCGACACACACATGCACATACAGTAGCGAAGGACACAGCTTTATCAGCACGGTGTTGGTAATAACATTTTAATTGCGTCAATTCCGGAAAATACAAATATTGTGTTCTGCGGTCACGGAGGCCAGATGTTTATCTTCTCTAATTAAAGGGAAACATCATCCCTGTTTTCACAACATCATGCATTTCCATGTGTGTAATTTGATCCTTCAAGATTTTAATTAGCCAAGACGAAGACCACTTAATAGATGTCTCATTGGTGTTCTCAGTATTATTAGTGGTTGTAATCTAACGCCCGCCCGCACTTGGTGAGCAAAAGGTTGAAATTAGACAAAAGACGAGGTAGAACCCTGTACTACCATTGTATGTATTGATTCCCGTTTACAATCAGAAGCCTGATTAATTTGCCTTTCAAATGTGGTTCATTAGGGTCACTTCATGGCAACACACACACACACACACGCACACACACACACACACACATTTCTCATAGTGTCTCGTTTACTGTTCTTCCCCTTGCTCATTTGCAGTATATAGGGGTCAGGGGTCGTGCTGATTCAGGACAATTAGGCGGTTCAACACGGTGCGACACGCCTGCTAGCCTGCGCACTCGTTAGCACGCTAACGGCCCGGCTGTAGACTCTGCTGTCGCGCGTGTTCCCCTCCAGAACGTGCGCCCTCCGGTTTGACCTTGAAAGGCCTCCGTTGCGCGGCGGCGTTCGAAAAGCCTCGAGAGCTGCCTGCACGCTGGCTGACCCCCGCTGCAGCACTCATCCATGTGGTTCCACATGGGACCACTTGGTGGGGGGCGGTGGGGCGGTGGGGATGGAGGAGGTGAAGCACTTGAGGCGGAGGGAGGTGAGGCGAGAGTGCTTCTCTGAACCGCGACCTGATGTTCACTCATCACCAGCTGCTTCCTCAAAACCCATTTCACTTATTGCCATGATATATATGTGACTTGAGGTGTTATGGGAAGGCGGAGGTGGGGGTGGCGTGTGTGCGTGTGTGTGTGTGTGTGTGTGTGTGTTGTGGGGGTGGGGTGCATTACTAGGTATTACATCCTTGGTTTCCATAATGTATTGCTGATACTGCCACGTAGCCTGCATCCTGTGTATACGAGCCTCGTATTTCATAGCTCAGTAGTTTTTACGACGCTGTCACCTACAGCAGCTCTTGCCCTTTGGATTATTGCAGCACTCCGCCCATTGGTAATCATAACCAGCAGATACGCACGCAACTCACACCGGCTGGAGCCCACAGGCAGGAGTCACACAAGTAGAGGGAACCTTTTTTAACGGGGCAATCGGAGCAGCTAGCGTTTGCGGCGCCAGCGAGTGTTTTAACTTTAATGAAGCTCTTAGCAGCGTTTCAGATGCTGGCTAAGTGTTGACAGGGTTAGAGGTGGAGTCTGCTGCAATGCTGCTCCATCACTCACTGCTTTGATTTGTCATTAAGTGTTTCTCCGCACTTGCTTCACTGTGGTCTGAGTGCGCCAGTACTGATGTTTCTAAATGGTTGTTTTTCTGCTCCGTGCTCAGAATTCGAGAATTTGTGATGTTTTCCGAAACAGGAACGTGGACTCGTCCGCTGCTGAGATATTCTTTGTGATTGTTTTTTGGGTCCTCAGTAGTAAATCCATTCCAGGGATGACTATGGATGAGTCCAAAATGAGACACTCCCAGACTAGGGACGCACCATTATGATATTTATTGACCAATATAATATTCACAAGCTACTATGGATCATTACTGATACCAATATTGAGGGGATTTATCATGACATAATCACATCAAAAACGGATCAGCAATGGTCGTATAAAAATAAATAGCTAATGAATAAAAATTAAAATCAGTCAATTTCATCCAAAGATGTGACACATTTTGGCTTTCAACAGCCATGTTGGTATCAGACACAGATGTGCTGCATGCAGCAAATCAATGAAGTTCAATGGCTGTGTGTCATACTGAT
>JAXIVH010000013.1:3481089-3508589 GCA_036785325.1 Urophycis tenuis
GAGACCTCAGCCACTCGGCTGAGAGTCCCGGAGACGCGACTCCACTCCCGCCTTCTCAGGCTCTGTTTGAAAACTCAGCCGGCATGTGGAGAGAGGCTGGGCCCGCTTCCCCGCGCTTCCTGTCCTTCCTTCAGCGCAGGATATTTATATTGATGTAATTATGTGGAACACGAGGGCTTCTTCCATGATATAGGACACCGCTTCACGTGTATTATCTCTTGTTGAGGTGGCCTAGTTGGAGCCGTGCGTGAGGCTCGCTAGACTCCCGACAAAGAGGGTTGTTGTTTTAGGAAGCAGAGTGCCTGAGGCTCTCAGGTTTGTCGATACTTTTAGAATTTCACGTTTGATAATATAACAGTAATATGATAGTAACTGGTAAATGTGGGACAGTGATCCAACTCTCTCTGGGGAGAGGAGGGAAAGGAAGCCGGGTGCGCGATTATGGCCTGCTCACGATAACGCCTGGATGAGTAGGACACGCAGCACATAAGTGGTCATATATTTATTTTGTCATGGTTCAAGGGGTCTGGGGATGGACACTGATTGGACATGCTGCTGAGTTGTTTTAATCTCCCTGCTGCAGAATCAGGCAGATCTGTTACTATCTGCACCGTTTTCTCGTCTTATCTAATACGGATTTTAGCGAAGGTGAATGCTTCTTATCTGAGCCTCAACTGAGAGTAGCTTAAGAAGAACAGAACTGATGATACCAGTATCATTCCAGGCTGGAGGTTTGAAGGATGCACAGTTGCGAACAAAAACTTTCATTTTACACATTTCAATTACCAAGAGAATATTACAAGGTCATTATAATAGATGTGTACTGCTAGCATCATTCATACAAATCAATCCTGTATTCACGGCGGCATTGCGTTCGTTTCGAGTGTTTCTCTTCACTGATGTTCTCCTCTCTCCTTCCAGTTATCTGGTGTTCCTGCAGATCAAGCGGGACCTGTACCACGGCCGGCTGCTGTGTAAGACGTCCGACGCCGCCCTGCTCGCTGCCTACATCCTGCAAGGTAACGCCAGGTGACAGGCGCACGTGTTTTACATGCCGCACAGCGCCTCGCCGTGTCCTTCAGGCGCCGCCGTGGCCCGCGCTGAAGCGCCGCGCTGCTTAAAGATCCACATTCAAACGCGCTCGCGGCAGAGGAGAATGACCCGCTTTTAAGGATAAGCCTTGAGCATTTTCCCCCCCATGCATTTTCACGCGTTGTGTTGCAGCCAGATATGTTTGGCCACGTTGATTGCAAGGATAAAAAGGATAAAGGTGGTGTGACGATTGCATTAGTTCCTTCTGAATATTTTCGCTCAAAAAATGCAAAACAGTTCATTATCTGTGAGCATTTAATATACACTCACGCCTGTTCTTCCCCAGCTGAAATCGGTGACTATGACCCTGGGAAGCATCCGGAAGGCTACAGCTCCAAATTCCAGTTCTTTCCCAAACACTCGGAAAAGCTGGAGCGGAGGATCGCCGATATACACAAGACAGAGCTCATGTAAGACTGATGTCCCTCAATACAGTCGGTACAGTCTGTCAGGCTGATGGTTGTCTGTCAGTGCAGTCAATCAGTACAGTCTAATAGGCTGATGTCTATCAGTATAGTTTAATAGACTGATGTTCATCAGTACAGTCTAATAGACTGATGTCCATCAGTGCAGTCTATCAGTACAGTCTAATAGACTGATGTCCATCAGTACAGTCTAATAGACTGATGTCCCTCAATACAGTCTACCTGTACAGTCTGTCAGTACAGTCTATCAGTACAGTCTAATAGACTGATGTCCATCAGTACAGTCTAATAGACTGATGTCCATCATTGCAGTCTATCATTACAGTCTAATAGACTGATGTCCATCAGTACAGTCTAATAGGCTGATGTCCATCAGTACAGTCTAATAGACTGATGTCCATCAGTGCAGTCTATCAGTACAGTCTAATTAGACTGATGTCCATCATTACAGTTTAATAGACTGATGTCTATCAGTACAGTCTAATAGGCTGATGTCCATCAGTGCAGTCTAATAGGCTGATGTCCATCAGTGCAGACTAATAGACTAATGTCTATCAGTACAGTCTAATAGGCTGAAGTCCATCAGTACAGTCTAATAGGCTGATGCCCATCAGTGCAGACTAATAAGCTGATGTCAGAACAGAACCAGACTACCTCTGTAATGCAACTCAGACATCTGTCTGACTGAAGATTAAAAAATACTTTAGTGATGCACTCAGTGACAGGCCCTGAACCCACAGCATACTTTAGCATGTCCTACATGGTTACAGAAAGGGTGGAAGCCTTCTAGTGCGCATCATTTATAAAAATGCTGAGAGTAGTTACACACACACACACAACTACACTAACACACACACACATACACACACACACACACACACACACACACACACACACACACACACACACACACACACACACACACACACACACACAAATACACTAACACACACAGACACTATTGTTAAAATTCTATAAATGGTGTGGAGATGTTTTGATTGAGTGATGGTTGTTATAGCGATATGCACATGTGATGCACGCTACCCAGGCTAGTATCTGGGCTGAGCTAACCATGCTAGTATTTAGACTGAGCTAACCATGCTAGTATCTGGGCTGAGGTACCCAGGCTAGTATCTGGACTGAGCTAACCATGCTAGTATCTGGACTGAGGTAACCATTCTAGTATCTGGGCTGAGGTACCCAGGCTAGTAGGCCTATCTGGGCTGAGCTAACCATGCTAGTATCTGGACTGAGCTAACCATTCTAGTATCTGGGCTGAGCTAACCATGCTAGTATCTGGACTGAGCTAACCATTCTAGTATCTGGGCTGAGGTACCCAGGCTAGTAGGCCTATCTGGGCTGAGCTAACCATGCTAGTATCTGGGCTGAGCTAACCATGCTAGTATCTGGGCTGAGGTACCCAGGCTAGTATCTGGGCTGAGGTGCCCAGGCTAGTATCTGGGCTGAGGTGCCCAGGCTAGTATCTGGGCTGAGCTAACCATGGTAGTATCTGGGCTGAGCTAACCATGCTAGTATATGGGCTGAGGTACCCAGGCTAGTATCTGGGCTGAGCTAACCATGCTAGTATCTGGGCTGAGCTAACCATGCTAGTATATGGGCTGAGGTACCCAAGCTAGTATCTGGGCTGAGCTAACCATGCTAGTAGCTTGGCTGAGCTAACCATGCTAGTATCTGGGCTGAGCTAACCATGCTAGTATCTGGGCTGAGCTAACCATGCTAGTAGTTGGGCTGAGCTAACCATGCTGGTATCTGGCCTGAGGTACCCAAGCTAGTATCTGGGCTGAGGTATCCAGGCTAGTATCCTTCTGGGACTCCAGCTTGCCACATTGTTGCAGCAACATCAACAAAGCGTTGCTACCCTCTAGTGAGACATTGACTGCAAGCACAGACTGGGCACCAATCCCTCTGTAATTACTTAATTATATACTTGCATTAAAAGTGTTTGTTTAAGTGTACAGTCCATTTTCTGTTGCTAATGACTCAAATTCATCAGTTGTAATGAAGTAATAGCTTTTAGGTTAGATTTGCTTCTAGAATAATTCTATTATTTATGATCCAACACTCATTATTACATTATAAACTGCACATTATTGAAGAACAGTGTCAAATTCTCTTACTCCCATTTGGTGTTTGAAGTGACATGTTCTGAAAATCCCATTAACTACAATGTGTCTTCATGAAGTATTAAGGCCTGCCTGTGGTTGCTCTCTCAGTGGACAGACACCTGAAACGTCGGAGCTGAACTTCCTGCAGAAAGCCCAGATGCTGGAGACGTACGGCGTGGACCCTCACCCATGCAAGGTCAGAGCAACACTCTGTCTGTCTGTCTGTCTGTCTGTCTCTCTTTCTGCCTGTCTTACAAACATCGAGATTGGAAACGTAATCACAAAACCAGAGCAAGATGGCCGACCTCTATCTGCCCTAGCTGCACATTTAGGACATTTATCCACAACAACAAAATAACTCACTCTAAGAGGCTTTGGATTAAAAGCATCTGCTCAAGGCCTGAGTAGTAAAGTAAATGTGCTGCCGAGACACTGAGAAGTTGGTGTCATCCCTTTATTCCAGGATGTGTCTGGGAACCCAGCATTTCTTGCCTTCACGCCATTTGGTTTCGTGGTGCTTCAGGGAAACAAGAGGGTTCATTTTCTCAAGTGGTGAGTGAGCAAAGTACTTGAGTGTGTGTGTGTGTGTGTGTGTGTGTGTGTGTGTGTGTGTGTGTGTGTGTGTGTGTTTGTGTGTGTGTGTGTGTGTGTGTGTGTGTGTGTGTGTGTGTGTGTGTGTGTGTGTGTGTGTGTGTGTGTGTGTGTGTATGTGTGTGTGTGTGTGTGTGTGTGTGTGTGTGTGTGCGTGCGTGTGTGTGTGTGTTTTCTTGTTTATCTCTGCCAAACAGTGTTCCAGACAGGATCCATTGAGCTCAATAAGGGCAATGGAATGGATGTGTGGAAGCAAACCACTGCAATAATGTTTGGAATTTTTTACATTGAAATGTAAACACCATTGAATTCATAACATTGAAATATTATACTTTGAAAACAAGGTAATCTGAATGAATTACATTAACATTTAGGGCATTTACCGGACGCTTTTATCCAATTTGTCAGAATGTATTCACTTTGTATTCACTTTGAATACACCTCTTTGAAATTTAAACAGCGAATCTCATTTCTAAAACATTTAAAATATAATGTGTTCAACGTTCACTAATTCAGATGCAAAAATTCAACTTGCAGACATTTGAAGTACTTTATATTCATTACTCATAGTCAAGTGGTCAAAACATCCAGCAGAAAATTCAAGCCACACTAATTCAAACTGAAGTAGCAGGGCATTCCAAGGACAGGCCCGAGCAATCGAGACTGAATGCAATCATATCGAGTGCTGTCAGTCATCATAGCTGTGTTGTTGTGTGATGAGGGTTCACCCTGAATGAGGACGGACTGATTCTGATGACCTTGTTCCTTGTTCATGTTATGAATTCAATGGTGTTTACATTTCCACATCCACAATCCAATGGCAACATGCAACACATTATGCATCAGCTCCCTGATACTGACAGACTGCTCCATCTTGTTCATTACGCCTGCTAGATTTACTCATGCCATCCATGTACCCTGAGGCTCACACAGCAGCATAACACTCCAAACACACACACAATGTGGTGTCACTTGATAATTAAACACACACATAGCGATTTACTGTTTGATAATTACATTAAATCTGTATTGATGCATATTTTGTGCAGTCCTGCAAAATATACCTGCTACACCACTGCAGATATTGAGTTCTGTCCAGGAAGGCAGTGGCCTTTATGTTTACAATTTTGTGGTCATAGATTTGTAAATGTCCCCTCACAATTTGCAGGGTTTTGCTTACTCCATCCCCAGTCCCCTGTGGACAGGGAGTATGATCAGATATTTATTTTGTCAGCTGAGCATTGCGATCATCGCTGTTTATATGATCTCATAGTGGTCACCATTAATATTTGAAGAGGCTGTGGTTTTGTGTTCAACTGACTGTGTATGTGTGTGTGTGTGTGTGTGTGTGCGTGCGTGCGTGCCTGTGTGTGTGTGTGTGTGTGTGTGTGTGTGTGCGTGCTTGTGTGCGTGCGTGCGTGTGTGCGTGTATGCCTGTGTGTGTGCGTGTGCGTGTGCGCGTGTGTGTGTGTGTGACATGGCCTTTCTCCACTCTCCATGAAAAGGCACGAGGTTACGAAACTGAAGTTCGAAGGCAAGACGTTCCATATATATGCAAATCAGAAAGAGGTGAGACCATGACATTATTATGGGATGCTAATGCCGAAGGCAGCAAGTGAACCACGGAGGTGGCGTGCTCTTCTGTTGTCCACAGTATTTGTACCCACGTGTCAGAAATGAGCCGGGCCATACGGCTCCCCTCGTCCCTTCCCTGGTGTGTTATGGTGTCCTGCACGCTCGCTCTGTTGCAGGACAAGAAGATCATCCTGACATACTTTGCACCGACGCCCGAGGCCTGCAAGCACCTGTGGAAATGCGGCGTGGAGAACCAGGCCTTCTACAAGTGAGCCCCTTCCTGTCACTCAGCGCTCACAGTGCCTCCCGCCGGCCTCCGGAACGTTCCATGGCTCACCCTCGGCCGGTCGTCCACCAGAGCTGTCTGGTTGGACATGAATAGCGGTTGAGGTGGAGATGCTCCTCTCACAGGCAACCCTGTCCTGAACGTAACCTGTTGTCACGCTGAGTCCCGGGGTGATGGTCTCCATCTCCTACTTCACACCTTCTGTATCTCGGGTCATACGGTGTGACCATCTGTCACCAAAGGATAACGAAGGCTTGTGTGAAATACTAAAATATGTTAAAGACGGAGACCCGAAAGGCCAAACCAAAAGGAGCGTCCCATTGAGATGAATAATCTCTTTGTCAAGGGTGACCTGGCCAAGACAGGCAGCAGCATAACAAAACCCCACAGAGTTACAGAGAGGAAACCAAAAGGAAACTAAATTAAAAGGAACCAAAAAAACAAGCAACTTGCACAGGGAACAGTTTTATACGCAGAATCAATAAATTAAAAATGTAAGTAGTCTGCCACTAATTAGTGATGGGTGTTTCACACCGCAATAAAACAAGGAAAATAAAAGTGATGAAAACTACTATAAAATGAAAGATGAGATAAAACATGATGTACAATAAAAAAAAAAACATCAAAGCGTAATGAACACGCGTAGACCAACCCTTCATATGTATTCAATCAAACAAGACAATCAACCCCCTGCCGTTAGTGGCGGTGAGACGGGAGTGCGTGGGAGCTTCTCTCTCCCCCTACAGGAACACAGGCGCCACGCGTTCAGACGCTCTCTGGGTGTGTGCTGAGAGCCACAGTCACCTGGTGAGAGGACCGCCCGCCACCCCCCCCCCCCCCCCCCCCCCCCCCCCAGCTGAGTCAGCCCCTGAGTAACGAGGCGCCCCCACGATGTCACGTCGCCCGCAACCTCCGCAGGGCCGTAAAAATGTCACCGAGAAGAACAACACGGAAAGAACTGCAGAGGCCAGCGGACACGGCAGGCCCAGGGGGGGGGGCGGCGGCTTATTGTGGCCGGCGTGGGGGTGGGTGGGGGGGGGGGGGGGGGGGGGGGGGCGTGGTGGCGGGGGTGGTGGTGGGGGGGTTGGTTCTATTACAGCATGAGAGTGAAAGTGAGAGAGGACAGGTGGAGGAGGAGAGGATGACTGAACAGAGAGGGCAAGCCAAGGCCACGATTAGGAGGTTTTATGTGCGTGACGTCAAGGAGCAGAATAGAGCCGAGCGCACGGGAAGCATATTGTTCTCCGCGGGAACACTGGAGACCACGCGAGACGCGCCACGAGCCATTAAACATTCACCCACCCGCTTAAGCACGGCAACACAAACATGTTGAATACCATATGCAGTGGGCGTGACATCCAGACAGCCAGGAGAACAAATGATGCATAATTCAAGAGCCGAGTGCCTCGTCTTGTCCAGTCTCCAGATTGTTCACAGACCAAGACAAGGCAAATATTCCATATCGCAACGTCGGCCAAATAATAAATCAGAGATGGTATTCTGTACACCATGAATATCTCCCCCCCCCCCCCTCAAGGGGATGGGGCTGATGTTCGTCTTTTCCCCGTCTTCCTCATCCTACGCTGAGTTACATAATCCTCCTCCTGACACCCTGACACCCCTCCTTTTATTTTTAAACTTTTCTCCCTTGTCTCCCACCTCCTTCTCTCCACTCTCATCCACCCTCCTACCCCTCTCCTCCCCTCTCCTCCTCCTCCTCCTCCTCCCCCCTCCCCTGTCCTCCAGACTGGAGAAGTCCAGCCAGGTCCGCACGGTGTCCAGCAGCAACCTCTTCTTCAAGGGCAGCCGCTTCCGCTATAGGTGAGGAAGAGGAAGAGGAGTTGGAGTCGGGAGGGGGGGGGGAGTAAAGGACACTGTACCCCCATGGGTGTGGAGGGGAGGGACATAGGGGGGTGGGGGGAGACAGGGAGGAGGACAGAGTGATGGAGGGGTCTATAGGAGGGCGAGAGGGGGAGAGAGTCTGCGGTGTATCTGACACGGTGTAGGGGATGTGAGTGATGATGAGGGGCAGGAAAAGCCATGCTGCATTTTTGTTCTTCAGGGTTTGCTGTATGTCTAGTGAAGGACATCCACAGTGGATTACAACATTATAACAACATGGTTATTATGCTCTGTAGAACGATAACCCAAAATACATCTCGCTCAGTGGTGACATATTGAAGAGGTGACGATTAAAGGGAGGAGGGCACATTGTGAGCAGCTTGTCCATCTGTCTGTGTTTACTTTCATCTGTTTATTGTATGTATGTGTTTATGGGATGTGTGTGTGTGTGTGTGCTCTTGGTTGTGAATGTGATTCTGTGCTTTGGACACTGAACATGTTTGCTCCTGCTCCTCTGTTTGCTCCACAGCGGACGAGTGGCCAAAGAGGTGATGGAGCAGAGCGCCAAAATCAAACGGGAGCCTCCTGAAATACACAGGTAGGCTCCCTGCTGCTTGTCATCCTCTTTCAACTGGATCCAAATCCTTCGTTTCAATACAGTTCCCCCAGCCACCATTTTAGGAACGAAGCTAATGTATAGAAACTGTACAACGCATGTAATGTGTGTATATGTGTGGGTGTGTGGGTGTGTGTGCTTCTGTTTGTTTTTCCTGTTTGTGTGTGTTTGCCTGTGTGTGTTTATGCCTGTGTGTTTGCTTGCCTGTGTGTGTGTGTGTGTGTGTGTGTGTGTGTGTGTGTGTGTGTGTGTGTGTGTGTGTGTGTGTGTGTGTGTGTGTGTGTGTGTGTGTGCATGTATGCCTGTGTGTGTGTGTGTGTGCTGTGTTCCCAGGGCTGGCCTGGTGCCTAGCAGAAGTTGCCCCTCCATTACCCACGGCCCCCGGCTGAGCAGCGTGCCCCGGACCCGGCGGCGAGCCGTCCACATCTCCATCATGGAGGGTAAGGAACATGATCTCTCTCTCTGCTGCTGAGCAGCAGCACAGCACACGAAGCACACCGCTTCATCCCCGCTTCACTTTGAGTCATCAGATCAAAGATGTGATGATTATGACCCACATTCACTAATGGAACAACCCTGCGTTTGGCTTCTGAGAGACGATCCCATATTAAAAAAAAAACCCTGGGGCTAGGCCACTTGCGTACACACGGTAACCAGAGCTATTTGGCTCAGGGAATTCTTGGCCTGCTGGAGGGACTGCAGGTGTTGACGTCAGTCAGCCAACTTCAAAAAAAACACCAGCGCCTTCAGCCTTTCTGCTCATGTCACGCCAGTGCAAGGGGTGGCTGGACTCCACCAGCCTGTCGCCCACCTGCAGATCCCTGGCTCAGGGAGCTCTGAGCAGGTGGCCTCGCATGTCCTGCCTCTCTGATGATGCTACAGCCCTGCTGGCTAACACAAACGGCTTCGGTTGCACTGCAGCAGCGAGACGTCTGGCTCAGCGTTTCCTTGCCAGCCTCGCTGTCTGTCACCTCGCTGGGTTTACGCTCCTGTTTGTTTGTTTTTTACCTTAAAGCTAAAGCGTTATGCGGTGCCTTTGCGCCGCAGAGCAGGTGTGAGGGGAGGGCCTGCAGTCAGGAGAGCCACCAGACACGTCTACACCCCCGGTGTGGAGGGCTGCTTGCGGGGAGTCAGCAGGAGTATTAATACCGTCTCCGGAAATAGCCCGGATCTTCCTCTCCATGTATGTCAGTCGTCTGGGTGGGTCCTGACCAGGGCATGGCCAGTGCAGCGCAGCCGCACAAACCCAGTGCTGTGATCTCACAGACACACACACACACACACACACACACGTGCACATGCACACAAACACACACATACACACACACACACAGACGAACACCAGCAGAAGCGCTCTCTCTTTGACCACCGTCTGCAAGGCAGGAGGGGGGCTGGCCCTGAAAACACACACACACACACACACACACACACACACACAACACACACACGCGCAGAGCTAGCACGGCGGCCTGAGCTCCGGCGACAGGCACCACTGAGGATTACACTCCCCCCGGCGCATGCTGCAGCACTGACAGGACCACCGCCAGCATCATGGTCAAATGCCTGATCCGCATCACCACCCGGGTGAACGTGCACCTGCGCATGATCAACCACTGCTACCGCGACGTGAAGGTGCGCGTGCTGAGCCTGGGCCCACGCATGCTGGGCAAGGCCCTGGGCGTGCTGCCCCTGTACCCTTCCCTCACGGGGCAGGAGGAGAGCTCCGGCGGCGCCTCCCCGGGACCGGGCGCCTCGCTGTCATGCATCCAGGCCGGCCGGCCTCCAGGTAAACACACCAAGCAGGCTGGTTCAGGCTGCAGCAGCCGGGACTGCGCTCTACAGGGTGGTGGTGGTGAGGGGGGGGGGGGGGGGGGGGGGAGGCGACCGGCCGGCGGCGGGCTGGCCGGTCGTCCCTATTTTAGAACGTCTCTCCTCCTCCTCCTCCTGCTCCTCCTGCTCCTTTGGCGTCTTCTTCTTCAGGAGTTGGCAGCAGAGCGGGCAGGAGTCGCCTATGGAAGATTCTGTGTTTCTGCAGGCAAAGCGAAGCGCTTTGTGTGCAGAAATGGCAGAGGGTGTCAGCGTTCCCAGTGGAACAGTTGTTGTCCATTAACTTCTCCGTGTCTTGAGGGGCGGCGGGGTGCACTTTGTATTCACGTCATGCTTGTGTGTTTGCTGTGGCTTTTTATGCTGACGCGTTGTGTTGTGAAGAATGCTTTCCAACCAGGGGCCTAGATTGACTGTATATTCTGATACGTGGAGTTGTACTCTCCGCTCTTGCTGTTGGCTTGATTGAAAGATCAGACTGTGAACACTGCTAATGGGTGCTGGAGGTGGTCTTTACTGTATACCCCTGGTGGTCTTCAGGCCCCTGTGTCAAACCTTCCCCACCCTGAATGTGTACATTGAGTTCAGTGCCATTAGAGGGCTGATCCTCAGCGATGTCTCAACCACTGATATCCACAGTGCAATCTGCACTGCGCTGTCGGCCCCTCACATTTAGCAGCAATGGGTATTTTAAGCACATTATGAACTATATTGATGTATGAATCAGGAATTTTTACACCATCTAAAATGGTGACCCGGCTTCGGTGCCGCAGTCATAGGATTACAAAACGGCACGAACGGCGGCGTCGACGTTAGGAAACAAAATGAAACTTGAGTAAAATTCAACCTGAAACCTGAAACACTCACAAAGGGCATAAAATCAGCGTCTGGTCATGTGAGTAGGACATATGTTTATTTCTGTATGTCCTTAAATGCCCTTTCAATGTACGCTCTTCCTCCAAGAGCGAGTGGCCCGCAGAGACCACACGGAGCAAGCAGAGAGGGTACAAGTAGAGGATGAATCACAGAACTAACTGCATATCCATCAGCTCGTTATTATCACGCTGAGCAGCTAAACACTGTCTCCTGCTGCCTGTCGGACCCTGGGGGAGCCATGAGCACACTCCTGTCTATCCTCTGGATGGGGCCCGCAGGGCTGTGACCCACCATCATCACAGGACACCACTGTGTGCACAACTAGGGCATAGGTGTCATCTACTGGTCTTAGTTTTTCTGTGCATCTGGTCATATGCCAGCATGTTGATCACTGCTGTAGTCTGGGCCATGTTCACAAGCTGGCAGCCAGGGGCCTCCAGATGTTGGGTTTGTTTTAAGTGGAAGTAAATGTGGACACAAACACAATAATTCCAATGTGTGTGTGTTTGTGCGCACAACGATGCCAATGCTAACACGCTAAGTGACAGTGATGCCAGTGATCCGCCCTGTATGGAAACACAAAGTGCTCACCTTACTTATCCCCCCCTCCCCTCCCCCCCCCCAACCCCACAAGGTCTGGAGTCGCTGCGTGACAGCGCCCACTCCACGCCGGTGCGCTCCGTCTCCCACGGCGACTCGTTCATGACGCGGTCCCGGAGCCAGGCGGCCGACGTGGGCGGCGGCTCCTCCATCATCTCGGACGAGGCCTACAGCCCCTCGGACAGCGTGCTGCCCACGCCGGTGGCCGAGCACCGCAGCATGGAGCTGGCGGCGGCGGCGGCGGCGGCGGCGGGGCGCCAGACCAACGGGGCGTCCGGCAGCATCGAGGAGGAGAAGGAGTCGGAGGCCGGCACCCCCACGGCCGGGGAGCCGGCCTGCGGCGGCCCTGGCGGCGAGGTGGACGCCGACGGCCGGCCGGTGGCGCCGGCGGGCACGGCGCTCAACGAGGTGGAGCAGGTGAACAAGGTGGTGCTGAGCGTGCTGCGCCTGCTGCTGGTGACCGTGGGGCTGCTCTTCGTCCTGCTGCTGCTGCTCATCGCGCTCACCGAGTCCGACCTGGACGTGGCGTTCCTCAGCGACATCCGCCAGACCCCCGAGTTCGAACAGTTCCACTACGAGTACTTCTGCCCGCTGCGGCGGTGGTTCGCCTGCAAGCTGCGCTGGGCGGGCGGCCTGCTCATCCAGGACGACCTCGGCGAGGAGGAGGCCGCGGCGGCGGAGTGAGGCCCAGGGGGGCGGGGCCGACCCGTTGTTGTTGGCGTCGCCGTGGCGCCCGGGGGAGACGACGCGTGGGACTGGGGTGGGACTGCAGCGATGGAGGGCCCTGAGTGATCCTGAGTGAGCGCTGCTTCTCCTGCCCCCCCCCGGCCCCCCGCGGTGGACACTGAACACCACAGGACACCCCCGGACTCGCGGGGCTGCGGGGCCGCGGGGCCCGTTCTTCCCTTTTCCCTCTTTTTGTTTCAGTTAGACCCCCGTTTCTTTAACGAAGCAAGGATTCATTTCAGCTTCTCTCTTTCTTTTCTTATTCAGGTCATTTCAGGTATTTATTTTTTCAAATAATAGAAATGAAAAAATACAAAACTGGAATCAGAAGTACTGAGATCATGGATATAGTTCCTTATTTTTTAGGAACAAGCTCATTGTGTTATTTATTGTTTGAAGGTGGATCTGCACGAGGGTTGAGAGGTCACAGGTCTCTGAGGTCATCAACAGGACGAGGGAGGATTGTAGTTAGGTTTCAATAGGTTGTAGTCAGAGAGTCCATTGGCTTCCTTCAGGGTAAACATCTGTACCAACTGACGGCTGTAGATCCTGACACTCTGCAACAGTCTGCACATCATCAAGCCAGAGTGACGGCCAATTGCCTTTTCTTTTTAGAGATGTTGATCACTAAGGGTGGTTGGGGATTTTGTCGATCGGTTTCAAGTTAAGTATTAATACAATAGTGTACAAATAAGAGAGAGACGACGATGACTCAATTTGTTTTTCTAAAGTTTTATAAATCAATCTGTACATTTAAAGTGTGGTGTCACCCAGAGGTGTTTCAGGTGGTCTCAGAGCTATTGAAGGTCAGTCTCTTTTGAAGACCAACTGGCAAAGAAATTAGTCTAGTTAGATGTGCAATGTCCATATCAGTTTTTTTTTTCTTTACTCTGAAAATTCTCAATTCTCTCGAGTTATACTACGAGTTATACTACTTTAGTAGTATTATAAGTATTATAAGTTATAATACTTATAATACTTTTCAAAACCAAATTGAATTCGACTTTGAATTTGGTTTGTATGCAGAATTCACATTGATTTTGTTTTCATGTTAAACTTGCTTTTAGGATTCTGTATCATATCTTTGTTGTCAGAATAAGAATAACGATGTACTTTTGTACAAATTAGTTTATTTACAGGTTTCCCATGTATATTTTAACAGAAGTTATTTTGTTATCAAAGATTAAATTATACCTTTTGTAGCGCTGTGTTTCAAGTGAGGTCAAAAGCAACAGGAACCTACAGGATCTACAGCAGAGGGATTTGTTGAAGGACGCTTCTATCCAGATCCACCCAATCCCATCACATCTGGCACTCCACCAGCAATGAAGCAGCCTTCACACAGTATGCACAACCTGTCTTCATCAATAACAGCTGATTTGTTTTGAAAGATATCCGGTCCGGATAACGTGAGGGACGTGTCATTACAGTTCCCAGGTTTTGTACATTTTCAATGTTTCAAATGTACCACGTGGAATTGTACATTTACAGTTGTGTAAATGTTTGCATTATTTTAGATTTGACTATGCAGACTACTCTGCCTCATGTTCAGCTCACAGGAGCAATAATTCTGAAGTCCCTGCTGAATTCTGGGTAAAATCAATTTTTTCTACTGTGTTTCTACTTTCTGTACCAGGTGCTGGTGTTCTGTTTAGGAGTGTGTCATTGTGTCAGTATGTAGGACTGGACGAAATGTTAAGGTGGTCATATGGGAATGAGGAGAGAGAATAGTCATCTCCTCAGAAGGAGATCAGATTAAGAAGGTAGGAAAAGTGAATGAAGGAAAACAAAGGAACGACCGTGGATTTTATTACAATAGATCCTGTGTCTCCTATTTTGCAAGGTATAGAAGAATCCCAGAAAGGGAACTTTAGCACTTGGTGATTTGAATGAACAAGGCTCATGTTGAGGCCTCCTTAATAAACACTGCAAAAGCACCCCACCATCCACAGCCTCGCCACCCAGCATTGGGTTACGGCACCTTCTTTGTGAAGAGCCAGTGTTGTCTATGGGTGTGTGTATCAGGCCATAGAAACGTGTGTAGGCCTACCTTTGGGTGGTTTCTAAGTCAACCTCTGTCATATCTCATCCAGGCCTAGA
This sequence comes from Urophycis tenuis, assembly GCA_036785325.1. Taxonomy (NCBI): domain Eukaryota; kingdom Metazoa; phylum Chordata; class Actinopteri; order Gadiformes; family Phycidae; genus Urophycis; species Urophycis tenuis. The sequence continues at coordinate 3,495,769 of JAXIVH010000013.1, forward strand.
TAGCATTGGATTGAAGGAGCAGAATCACTAGCTAAATGCATTATGTTATTAAATTACATTACTGGCATAGACAAGATAGTCTTGGGGTCATTTTTAATAGGGTGTGCGAAGTGTAGTTTGTATGTATAAGTACAGCTTGAGATGAACGTCAGTGGTGAGGTCTAGGTACGCGGGTGGACAACATTCTCTCACTGAATCTTGCAGCACAACGGAGACCAAGCAGGATGGTTTTCAGTGGTCCCTTCTCATTCATCTCTTAGCATGATGTAGCTTTCACCAATAGGGAAACAGTATTCAATGAGCAATAATCAGTGGAACTGTCAACAGCAATGGAAATGACAAGTACAAAAAATCTAACAGTGAATGTTTGATACTGAACTACAGGCCTATTTTGATTTGCTTTTATTTCTACAAAACCTGTAGCAGATTACGTAACATCTGTGAACAAGTCCTATATTGGAAATACAATCAAACGATTTGTCACTGTCGTTGTTTTAAAGACAAAAAAATTGTTATCAAATAGTTTTTACTTGTCTTATTTTGATGCGTCCCTAGCTTCAGTGTGCGTTTCCTTAGATATTACCTAATGTGGCGAAGACGAGTCATAGCAAATCTTACAATTTGGAAATGTTGCCATTTCATCCTCTAATTTTAACAGAAAACAGAAAGAAATAAGAATTAATCTTTTTACTATTTTGTGAATACATTTTGCAATGTTTAATGAGCAGATAAATGTTTGGCTATACACTGTTTTTTGACTCAAGTGATCAGTGCAGGTATGTTCCCTGTGATAAAGCTTAGTCTTTACTCCTTGGTTTCAGGTTTTTGTCATGTTTACCTTATTCACTTAGACAACAATGCGTTGCATATGGATGAGGGTCCATGCTTGCACAGGGTGCATCCTATAGCATTTAAAATGGTTTGTTCCAGAAGGTCACGCCACTTGAAAGCCCACCATATGTAGTATGTCAGCCAATATCTGGTATGATAGCAACCATTAAAACACTTCTCTAATAATACTTAATAGAATGCTTTTAAATGACTGGATTGGCTGGGATCCGACCAAACATCTGCGCTGACTTTTGTTACTAGACAAAGCAGATGCAAAGGAATTACTTTGATTATGCAGATGGCATGTGAACACTCTTATGGCTACCTTTCATACACCTCAACCCTGGTTCAACAGTTCCACGACCGATTGACCATGCAGACAGGCATATACATGTGCATAGCAGTATATGCATCATACACATCTGTAGGTTGCATTTTACAAACCCTGTTTTTTCTGTCCTAGGGATGGAGTTTGCTTTTGATTTATTGAATATATATATACAATATATATACATCCATGTGCCAAATCCAGTTCATGTGCAGTCTGATCCATTCCAGTCCCATGTTTATACAGTAAACTTTCTGTAGAAGTCAGTATACAATTATTTGTCTAATAGTCCCTTGTAACTGGTGCCATTACAGCTACCCGAACTTGAAATAAACATAGAAAAAAAAAATTGTATCAACGCTTTCTGTGGTTTGTAGTTCCTAAACTAGAGTACTTCCTCTCACGCTCTCATGTTGAACAGCTGCGCCATACTGACCTCTAGAGGAACACATCCGACATTGCAAGACATCACATTCTGAAGGCATCTTGTATCACAAATGTAAAAAAAAAAACTTTATTTTAAAGAAAATACAGTTTTACAAAGACGGCTAGAACAAAACGACAGACACAACACAGACATCCAGTGACAGTGCATCTCTACAGGCTGGAGTAGGCCGGTTTGAGGAAGGGCCGCTGGTTGGTCTGCGGGGTGGGGATGGCCATGAAGCCCGGCCTTCTGCCGCCACCTGCAGCGCCGCCTGCTGGGGAGGCCCGTGCTCCGCGGCCCGCAGACTGGGCCTTGGACGACCACGACTTGTTGCCGCCGTTGCCACGACTACACCGAAACAAAACAAAAAACAGTCAACACAGGAAAACAGTTGAAAGCCGTATCGAGTGGACCGCTGCCCCCTGCTGGAGACACGACCCACACACACGTACCCGGTAGAGTTTTTGTTGCCGTAGGCCTTCTTCTTCTTGGCGAGCATGAAGAAGGGGCTCTTCTTCCTCTTCTGCCCCTGGCCCTGGCCCCTTTGGTTGCCAAAGTAGGTGGACGACTGGTAGGCGTCCTCGTCGTCATGGCGTCTATCCATGTCTATCCACCCGCTGGACTCTGAGGGGCCCTCCGCCGGCGGGTTGGCTGCGGGCGGGTGAGAGGCAGGGTTAACGTGGGGCTACCACACCTCACCCGGGCACCCCGACAGCTGGGGTGACGGCGCCCCCCCCCCCCCCTTGGTGGATCCCTCACCGGGTGCCTGCCACTCGGAGTACTTCTGCAGCAGCTCGATGACCTCGGCGCCGTACTTCTCCAGCTTGTCCTCCGTCACGCCGTCGATCTGGAGCAGGACGTCTGGCTCCGCGGACATCGTCTCTGTGGAAGCAGAGGCAGCCGTCGCGGGGTCAGACACCAGCACCGGCAGGCAGCGGCACCACAGGACCCCAGGTGAGTTGATAGGGGGGGTGAAAATGAAACAGTTTGACCGAAAACGTAAATGTTCCTCGGTGGGCGTTCTATGGAACCTGGTTTACATTTTGTGGCTTCAATTGATTTTTAACACACAGACACACAGACACACAGACACACAGACACACACACACACACACACACACACACACACACACACAACCCTGTTCTACTGACCGGCGATCTTCTTGAGCGTGGCGGTGGAGAAGATGTTGAAGTAGTGAATGCCGAACACTTTGCCTATCCTCTTGCACAGGTCGGTCAGCTCCTGCAGACACTTGTGGCTCATCTGGTCCCTCTCGGACACGCTCTGGGTCACAGCGGCCTTGTTCCTCCTGATGGCCGAGGCGTTCTCCGTCTCGTAGAACTCCACCTGCGAGGGGCGTCACCGGCAGAGGTCAATACTACACTCGGGCACGCATGTGGTCTTCATTGGTCTGGGGCGCGCGGGTCTGAGGGGCGAGTGGGTCTGGGGCGAGCGGGTCTGGGGCGAGCGGGTCTGAGGGGCGAGCGGGTCTGAGGGGCGAGCGGGTCTGAGGGGCGAGCGGGTCTGAGGGGCGAGCGGGTCTGAGGGGCGAGCGGGTCTGGGGCGAGTGGGTCTGAGGCGTGCGGGTCTGAGGCGAGCGGGTCTGAGGCGCGCGGGTCTGAGGGGCGTGGGTCTGAGGCGCACGCGGGTCTGGGGCGCGCTCGGGACTGAGGCGTGCTCGGGTCTGCACCTGCGTCTGTCCAGAGATGATGTTGATGGCTTTGGGCCCGGCGGAGATGTAGGCCACGGCCTGGTTGTTGACGGTGATGTAGAGGTCCTCCACCAGGGCGTTGTCCAGGACCAGCTTCTTGAACAGCCGGTCGGCGTTGTGCCTGGAGTAGGCCGCCCCCATGCCAAACATCCCCGTCTGGACCTTGGCGGTTTTGGTCCCTGAGGGGCAAGAATGTGGGGAAACACTCTATGGGCAACTACACACCCATTGCTTTTAATCATTTGCAGTGTGGACATTGGCATTCATTTCTTGCTATTTAGATATTTTGCAGATGCTTTTCCCCAACGCAACCTGCAGTGAATTTGTTTTAGACAAATGCTAATGAGCAGGTATGGGTTAGACTAGCGGTAGACTACGCCCAAGCCTCCGTCCCGACCCCGAGACCGTGGCAGTGTGTCCTAGTTACCCAGGAAGATGTCCACCAGCATGTTGAGGGTCAGCCGGCTCTGCTGCGCCGTCCGGCCGAAGCGGTTCCCCACCTTCTCACAGTTGTCCTGGACAAACCTCAGGATCTTCTTGGCGTCCTCGGTGACATTTTTCACCCTGTATTGCTGCGGCACACAGAGAACACCCGTCTCACCGACTTGGCTATCGACACAGACAAACCGGTTACAGGGGGGGGGTCACAAGGTCAAAGGTCAAAAATCGCCTGCTTACGTTGGGTTTGGCGCAGTTGTCACACGTGACCTTGGGGTGGTCCTTACAGAAGCTGGCTTTGAACTTGAGCTCCCCGAAATACGCGAGCAGCTGGACTCTCCTGCAGTCCATCACATTCTCACAGAAGTGAACCATGGAGTGGAGGTTGTTGAAATGCGTTGCCTTGGCGTGTCGATCCCCATCCCTGTCCACTGTCGACAAACAATCAAAACTAAAAATCAGCAATAACATGACAAAAAACAAACGCCAAGAGCAATGACGAGAAAGTGCTATGAATTCAAGCGGAGGTGGATATTTGTGGAGGCGCGTTAAAAGAGAATAACTAAATGGGGCCGACGGAGCCAGACGCACTGCTGATGATCCTCTTGATGCGGACAACGTCGCTGTAGGAGTAGAACAGGATGCAGTGGGACACCTCCCCGTCCCGGCCGGCGCGCCCAGACTCCTGGTAGTAGCCCTCCACCGACTTGGGCAGGCTGGCGTGGATCACGTAGCGCACGTCCGGCTTGTCGATGCCCATGCCGAAGGCTATGGTGGCGCAGATGACCTGCGGACCGCCCAACCGTTTAGTCACACAGCAGAGCCACTTCCTCCACAGCAAGCTTAGAAGGAGAACAGAGGCGGCTGGAGGGTGCTCTAAACCCCGTTGTCTGCACTGCAGCAGCTGTTGCACATCCTTGGACAAGATATTGTGATCTGTTCCACTGTCTAAATAAAACACAATGAGATGGATGACTTTTTTTTTTTTTTTAAAGAGGCGACTTGCAGTACATGCATTCTTAGTATCGGTGTGAACTGAACCCCTGACTCCAGAGAGGTCAGACCCTGTGCTCTACGAGTGGAGCTAGACAGGACCGTCATCATGCAAACCCAATGCACGCCACCGCGCTCGGTACCGTTTGCAGAGAAAAGCAACAGAAGGGTAAACGTCGCTACCTGGCAGCCGTCTTGATTGATCCACTTGGTCTGCACGTACTCCCGGTCTCCGTCGCTGATCCCGGCGTGGTAGGACAGGGCCTGCAGGCCGGCCCTCTGCAGGCTCTCCGCCATGGAGTCACAGTCGTTCCGGGACAGGCAGTACACGATGCCGGAGTCGCCTGCAGGGAGCAAAGCGCGCCGGAGACGGAATAGCATCAGCAGCATGGAGGAGCAGCATGGAGGAGTATCATGGAGGAGTAGCATGAGGGAGTAGCATGGGGGAGTAGCATGGAGGAGTAGCATGGAGGAGTAGCATGGAGGAGTAGCATGGGGGAGTAGCATGGGGGAGTGGCATGGGGGAGCGGCATGGGGGAGCGGCATGGGGGAGCGGCACGGGGGAGCGGCACGGGGGAGCGGCACGGGGGAGCGGTATGGGGGAGTAGCATGGAGGAGTAGCATGGAGGAGCAGCACGGGGGAGCAGCACGGGGGAGCAGCACGGGGGAGCGGTGTCTAGCCGCTGGGGATCACCAGGGACCACGCTGACTGTGGGTTACTGTGGAGCACCCGTCCCGACCCAGGAAGACCCGGGACACGGGGGGAGCACGCGGGACAGCCTTACGTGGGTAGTTCTTCTTGATCCAGGCGATGCAGTCCTCGTCCACCTTCTTGGGTTTCTTGGGCAGCACGGCGTACTTCAGGTTTGTTCGGTTGAAGCTCATGGTGAACCTGCAAATCGGGTCAGAGACATGGCGCCGCCGTCAAAAACAACCGAATGACAGGCAAGAGCAATACGCGGGGGAGCTGAACGGACGCTGGGACACCGGGGACATCGGGGACACCTACACCTGAGGGTTGGTCATCTGCAGCTGGTGGAGGATGTCCTTCTGGACGCGTGGCGTGGCGGTGGCAGTCAGGGCCATGATGGGCACCCCGGGGAACTTCTGACGCAACTCGTGCAGCTTCTTGTAGTCCGGCCGGAAGTCGTGGCCCCACTGGCGAGCAGAAGAGGGGACAAGGGTCACCCCGTTTGCCAGGGAGAGGACGCCTGAAGCACACTGTGTTACTACTCGGACTACCACCCAGTAGGACGAGTAGTAACAGGGCGGCAGTAGCTCAGTGGGTAGAGCGGGTTGTCAGCTAACCGGAGGGTTGGCGGTTCGATCCCCACCTCCAACGGTCCACATGACGAACCCCACAAATGTACTGATTGCAAGTCACTTTGGACAAAAGCGTCTGCTTAATGCCCTAAATGTAAATGTAGTACAGGGTGGTGTTGATGAGGAACGCACCTGACTGACGCAGTGGGCCTCGTCGATCACAAACCGAGCCAGAAGGCCTCGCTCAAACAGGTTCTGCAGAGCGCTGACCAGCCGATTGCTGGCGCTCACCTAGAGCAGAGCACACGACAACCAGATCAATGCTTTCTTTGTACATCAACACAGCTGTGTCAGCAGAGCAGTCTTGTTTGACTTGGCATCCTCCACCTTCTCAGGGGTGACGTAGAGCAGCTTGATGATGGGCTCCTTCTTGGACAACTGCATGTAGATCCTTGCCGCTTCGCTGTCACTCTTTTCACCCGAAAGACTCGTGGCTGGAATCTGAATAAAAAGACACCACAAAACGCCACATTTCATACCCAGCTTTTTGGAAGTGAGGTGCATCAAAACTATTACCCCACTTTCTACCCACACAGCAAGTGTATTATGGGCCCCACTTACATCCAGAGTCGTAAGTTTCTGGACCTGGTCCACGATGAGGGACTTGAGAGGGGAGATCACCACAGTGACTCCAGGAGACACACAGGCAGGTAGCTGGTAACACAGGCTTTTACCACCACCTGAGCCATAGAAACATTGTTATGAAGAGAGCAGTGGGTCACCGTGCATCCACTGGTTTCTATGCATCTGTACTGGATGGTGCAGAGTCTGTGGTACCAACCAGTGGGCATGAGAACAAAGGCATCCTCTCCCAACACCGTGGCGTTAATGGCTTCCAGTTGATTGAACCGGAACTGATGAAGACCAAAGCGCTTGTGGAAGATCTTCATCATCTCTGGCGAGTGGGGGAAGGAGAAGCCTCTCAAGCGGTCGTGCGCAGGGTTTCGGTACGTGGGCTCTGCAACAAGCAGCAGATAATTAGACATCCACAAAGAGCACACGTCCACATTGTAAAGGGCATTTAGTAGACGCTTTTGTCCAAAGCGACTTACAATCAGTACATTTGTGGGGTTCGACATGTGGACAGTTGGGAGGAGGGGGGATCAAGGGAATCGAACCGCCGACCCTATGGTTAGTGGACGATCCGCTCTGTCCACACGCTCTACCCACTGAGCTACTGCCGCCCCATGGTGAAGGGTCCCACTTGCCTGGCGAGTGCACGGCGGGCTTGGGTGCAGAGACGGGAGTCACCGGCGTCCTCCGTAGCGAAGAGCCGCCCGGTGTGGCCGCGGTGGAAGAACTGCACGCCGCCGCGCCGCGGGGCTCCTCAAAGTAATCGGGGATGTCCATGTCATCCAAGTCGTCGATGTCAAAGTCGTCCACGAAGCAGTCCTTGGGGTCGGCTTGAGAGGCTGCCGGGGTGAGCGCCATGCCGCTGGGCCGCCGCACCTCGGCCGGCGGCCTCTTGGGCGAGAAGAACAGGTCCGAACGCCCCGGGGATGCACTGTTGTTTTTAGACAGAGCAAGGGATCGGTTGGAGGGGCTGTCGGTGTGCAGGGGATCGCTGATGCTCTGGCTTCCTAAAGTCCTCCGGTTGCCTTGTGGGAACGCGAGCTTGGCGGGAACGCTGGGCTTCTCGGGAAAACAAGGAGACTGAAAAGAGTTGATAAAGCAGTCGGAGTCCTCAAATGCATTATCACGGTCCGTGGAGACCACCGAAGACCTCCTGAAGGGAATTGGTTTATTGGAGGATGCGGGAAGAGGGGTGGTCAGGGGCGTTGTGCTGGGAGTCTCACAAGCGTATGTCCTTTTTAAGCTGGGCTCCAATATTACAGAGCTGTCGGGCTGTTGCCGACTGACAGAAGAGATTTTTCCAGTTGCAATGATCCTCTTTCTAAAAAGAGAAAGGAAATCACATCAGACACACACACACACACATACACACACGTTAGTGACATCAGCCACTTCAGTGCCTGTACACAACTTCATTTTCAGGAGCCGTTACCTGAGAGCCCGGTTTAGTAGAAGTTCAGTTCCACAGGATAGGCCTATCAGTTCGTGCTCTGGGATGCAGTCAACCAGCTTGCAAATTGTCTGCATTATGCAGTAGAGTTCCTCTTCTTTCTGGATATCTATGAGACAGACGGATAATTAATTCCTGCAGACATACTTTCGGTCACTTTGCATAACATTTACAAAACAAACGTACCCGTTGTTTCTCTTGGTTGGGATGTAGAGACTGTATGCAGTGTTGTGGAAGAGTCCTCTGTACTTGCAGGGCTGGCTTGGATTTCAGAATGAGCTTTTTTCAATCTGTATAGAAAATAAGATATAAAAAGATTAGAATGTCATGACGACTGACAATGTCCTAACTTGCTTAATCTTTATATCACTGAAACACTCTAAAGGCAAGTTGTACTACAATAATGTGAGCTTGGACACAAAGAGAAAAGAAACCCTGCGTTTTATACATTCATTATCAACAGATGAGTCGTGTGAATTAGACCATGGGCTTCGCTTCTCTCACTCAAATAGAATAAGTAGGATATCGATTTGCCTAATGGATATCCATTACTTCGGACTGTATTTTGCAATCGGACATGGCACTGTGTTAAAGAAAGTCACCAAAGGGCAACAAACAAAGCTCAGAACATGGAATATTAAGAGAATGTTAAATTGCAAGTGATCTGGGTAAAATGTAAACGTAAGTATCAATGATACATTTCTCTAGAAAATAAATAATAATAATAATAATAATAATAATAATAAATACAAATATTGTAAGAATGAACCTTTTCTCCATTGTAGAGTTTGGGCTGATTCTCTCCTCAGGAACAGGCGAAGGAGGAATCAAGTCATCGTCCAGTTCAAACTCATCACCCTGGCTCCAACTAGTCTGATCACCTGCGTGAATAACAAATAACACACCATAGGTTCTGCTTCAACATCGTTTACAATCCAACAACTTCACAGCTGGTGAACACAGCTGGTAAGATCATTGGTGCCCCCACTCCCTGCCTTGAAGGACACACACACACCACCCGCCTCACCCGGAAAGCGACCTTGATGGTGAGCGACACCAGCCACCCTGCACACAGTCTGTTCAACCTCCTGCCTTCTGGTAGAAGGTATAGGAGCCTCCATGGTCGCACCACCAGAATCACTGAAAGCTGTCAGGAGGTTAAATTCTCTCCCCTCACTCCCCCCAGCCACATCCTCCAGACTGTCAACAAGCTGAAACCCGCCCCTCGGACTATGGACAATCTGTCATCTGTCTCTTGCACTATTGTCCTTTTATGATTATCATTATTATTACTATTATCAGTATTACCAGTAAATTCCCATCACTAGTAAATTCCTTATTGTCCGTACTGTTCTTTTTGCACTGTCAATACTCACTACTGTCTGCACTTTATGCACTTCATATCTTTATGCTTACTTATGCTGCTATTCTTCCTACCTCACATTTATTTAAAAAAAATCTTTTTGTCTTATCTGTAGGAATGTTTACTTTAGTTTTAGTATTAGGAATGTCTTGTCCTGCATGTTGTGCCAGTGCACTTGTCTGTTTCACCGTGGGAGGGTGAGAAACGTACTCTCGATTCCTTCATATGTCTTGCCATGTGCAGGAATTGACAATAAAGCAACTTTGACTTTGACTTCCATAACCATAATCCAGGAGACAAAAAGCAGAAACAGTGAAACAGCATATATGATAATAATTACCCTTCAGTTCTTTGAGGGGTTTAGCCTCATCAGCACTCTCCTCTTCCCCATCACTTATAACAGCTACCAGGGCAGTTCTGGGTCGTCTTCGTGGCATCCTGACCGGAGAGTCCTCAGGCCCCCACAGGTCCGGGCTGCTAGTTTCCCATCGCGCGTTGCACTCTGTACCCGATTTAGTTCCTTTCTGTTCTGCGGTACATCCAAGTGTGTTTGCAGCAGCACTGCTGCTGCATTCTGCATCTTTGTGTAATGTTTTCTTCGGTCCATCGTCATCATTATTTATTTTCCCTTTGACAGGGATTTCAAAGTCATCAAAATCATCCCACTCATCGGTTGGAAAATCAAAAGATGCTTCCAGGGCACCTTGGTTGCTGCCGTTGCGAGTGGAAGGCTTGTCTTGAGGGGTGTCAGGAATGACCTGCGTTAATGTGGAAGGTGGCTTTCTAACTGTGACGCTGGGAGAAGTCACCTTCGTTTTAGTGTTAACCGGGCTGTTGATACTTGGTTGACATCTTTCGGGCTTGTTTGGAAACGTTGAATAATAGTCGGTTATGGCACTGCCATGAGAAATATTTACACTTCTTTTTGTCAACACATTAGATGCAATTACCTTTAAAGGGACTTCCACTTTTGTTATACCCGAAGTAGATTTCTTTTTAAAAGAAAAAGACCTGTGAAAAGAGGGGGCACTATCAGCTGAGATAAGACACCGTCCTCCCCCCATAAAAATCTTACAAATGAACACAGTAAACAGCAATGGAGCTTAGGGGTAACAGCATGCTTTCTAGTTGAAAGCCCATTATTATTGTTATTATTATTAATATAATTATTATGACGACGTACAAGAGACAGCTGGGTATAGGTCTACAGACATAGAAATTGGCTAACATAACAACATTGAAGGATTAACTTGGGATACTCACCCAGCTTTAGGTTTGGCCAATGCTAACTTGCTCTGAGCAGCGTTGCAATGCCTTGCAAGTTGTTCCTCCAGGTTGTTTTGAGGAAGACTGGCCATTCTTTAGATGCTAAGAGGGCTAACTGTTCGGACATTACTATCTCCTGACCGCTCCTGGTCCAGTTGAACGTCGTATTTTGCTTCCGTCTTACTTCCCGCTTAAAAGGTTCGCGTCGTTCACATTTTACGGCCAAAGGGTTCATGGGAATTGTAGTTGGGGACTACAGTTGTACATAAACGTAAAACGGTAGTCCTCAACTTCATGGTAAACACCACAAGCCCGACACTTATTCTTGCAAAAACAATAATGTCATAACTAAATACCGTACTTACTTGTGATTTACCGAGGTCTGCGTTTTCGCCCCATTTTGTTATGTTGTTCTTATTGTAGGTCAATATTTTTTGTCTTTCATAATCCATCAGATGCAGTGTGACACTGCACTATTATACAGTTGTTGTTTTTTGTGACAATTTCAAGCACTGTTATCCTACCTCTTTCACCTTTTCCTCAATCACTAAGCTGTCTTTTTTATGTAATTGTTGTCATTTTGGAACAATCCAGAATAACAGAGGTATGCACTTGAAAAGGTAACATAAATTACGTTAGAATAGCAAACAGCATTATTACAAATTACAAATGACTCGAGTCTCGAGATCCTACCAACAGGATAATAGGATCAATAGGTATGCTGCTCCATTAGAGAATAAAGGCCTATTACCAAACTACAAAAACACTTGAGACAAAATGCCCCTGAGATAGAATAGATTTATTCGTGGAAACCGGGAAACTATTTTTTTTTTATGTGTGTGTATGTACATACACACACACACAGTATATATATTATACAAAATTGAATATAGTTATTAAGCTCTGGGCATAAGGATTGAAATATAATTTTCATACTACGGCGTATTGCTAACAGCAAACATGTTTATTTATATACTTTGTGAATGTGAGTTTATATACTTGGTGTATGTGAGTTTTTTTTAGTCTTTACATGATGAGAGTGTATTGTTTACTTTAATATTGTATCTGTAAAGGTGTTGCATGTTTACATGATGAGAGTGTATAGTTTACTATCATATTGTGTCTGTAAAGGTGTTGCATGTTTACATGATGCAAGTGTATAGTTTACTATCATATTGTGTCTGTAAAGGTGTTGCATGTTTACATGATGAGAGTGTATAGTTTACTATCATATTGTGTCTGTAAAGGTGTTGCATGCCCCCACATGAGCGTCAATATTCTGTACAAAAAAATTGTAAAATTACATACATATATTCACAGAATAAGCACTACATGACTATATTCCTGCTAAAGGGTGATAATAGACAGGATTACAGTATCAATGGAAAACACTTTAAATTCATGTCATAACTGGTGGTTTCACACGGCTGTAGCATTTTGTTTTTCAAGCTTGAGATACAATATTTCTTCAACTGTTCCACACTGAGAAATATGCAGGGGTTGCAAGTACAAAATGTAAAGCACAATTTTGTATCTTGAGCAAAATACAAAATTCTCTCATTTTTTTCATATAAAGAGAGATCCCTCTTTTTACTACAAAAATAGTGTTTTAATGCTGCAGGCAGAAATCATTCGCATATCATATTGTTAAACAAAAATACACGTAACAGAGTGATATACAGTCATGTTCCACAAATACTGGAATGACACACAAAGAAAACAGATTGTCTTTATTATAAAAGAGCAACAACCTTTTTCTCTAAACCACCAAACCTGATGTATTGCCATTGGACAGCTTTCATTTCATTCTCTATATCTTTCCATCTTTCTTTCTCTCTATCTTGGACGAGGGTTTGTTCATTAGCTGTGAGTTTATTTTCAAATTATAAAATATGTTTTAAGGACGATGAAACACCCTGGAATGGCCTCTTTAAAATGGAGTTTAAATCACAGAAGACTTTTTTTTATGTGGCAGTAACATGAGTGGGGGAGGGGGATGGGAGGATACTTGTGAGTTAAATATTGCTCTGTCAGAGTAAATGTGAGTGACTCGATGTCATTGTAAACATTTATCAACAACACTTAACATCTTAACTCAATGGATGAAGCGGAAAGTT
>JAXIVH010000013.1:3524152-3534152 GCA_036785325.1 Urophycis tenuis
GCCAGTTTTTGTCTTATATGTTATGCCGGACACTTTTGGATGAACATAATGTAAGCAAGTGCATTTCTGCTTTGTCAGCACAGGGGCAGCTGTTCGCAGGACGAGTCCAGACCGACTTTGGACTACTGCCCTATCTAGAGAGAGGAGAAAAGACTGGGGAGAACATGCTCGCTAAGGGATCTGCGTGGCATGTGATCAAACAACAGTGTACACCACAAATCAGATTCATAACAGAGCATAATTTCTCCGAAATCTTTGGGATATTTTTCATTCAAGTGTGAAGAAAAAAATAATGCTGGCAGAGGTTATTTTTCATTCTGTAGCGTTGATGTTTGAACATTTTGCCCATATGCTAAAAAAAAAAAAAAAAACATAAAGCATGACATATTGAAACTGCAGTGCAAAAACAGAATAATTTAAGAGAGGCAATCGTATTCATTTGGAGATCGTTTGTAGCCCACTCAGCGTTCTACTTTCACATCTTGCGAGAATGAAAGAGATCTCCCACAAGATGGCGACCTTGTGACCGCAATTCTCAGCACATTTTACTGCAAGGAGATCCACTGCATCGCCCAAAATAACTTCAAAACCACAGGACACATGTCAGAACCAAACACAGAGCGCAAATCGATTAGCCACCACAGACAACCGATCGTCATTAGACGTGACCATAAGACGTGGCTTTTAAAGGACACTCTTGGATTTGCTGCAGGAAAAAAAAAGTGTTCATTGGCTGTCTTTCAAATTTGCCTTTCACTGAAAAAAAAACTCGCCTAAAATATGGGTTATCTAATCGGGAATAGCCTATCAAAAATGGATTACATAACATGTATCAGGCTGTAAAAATATCATGTTATCCGGATGAATTTAGGCTCACAGTGTAATTATATTCAAAGAATAGATAGACGCGATAATATAATTGATGAGCGCTGTTAAGTAACTGTGTGTGTGTGTGTGTGTGTGTGTGTGTGTGTGTGTGTGTGTGTGTGTGTGTGTGTGTGTGTGTGTGTGTGCGTGTGTGTGCGTGTGCGTGCATGTGCGCGCGTGTGCGTGCGTTCGTGTGTCCGTGCCCGCGTCGTACCTGTTTTTCTAAACAATCCTTGGCTGACAGCGAGGGCTTTGGTGAAGGTGCTCTGTCACATATGCATCCCTCCAACAGGTATAATCCCGACGGCGAGAGCTCGACTCGTTCTCGAAATAAAACAGCATGTTTTGCAGTAAACGCAAACCACTTCGTGTGCCATTTCGTGTTGTCTGAGCTTTTTTTGCTCAAGGAACCTCGCCTTGTACCATCCTTCTTTGCCAAAAGCCCCAGATAGGTGACATGACCATCATTTAGCCGTATTCCCTTCTGCATTTTGTTGAAGACTTGGGCTGAAAACCAGCAGGCGGACGTTACATCCTTTTAGATTCGCCTCTAAAAAGATGAAGAATGTTGACTTTCCAATGCGGACCTCCAGCAGCAGGTTTAGGCCCACTCCGCCCGACGCATTCACCGTGCTGGCGTTAAGTAGAAAGAGGGGACCGAACCAAGAGTTAAGTCCATCATCGTTGATGTGCTGCATGTTCGGTCCTCCTGAGAAATCCATGGAATGTGGATAAGGACGGAGAAAGAAAAACACCCGCTACTAAATAGCGCAATGTGATAGCGCAATGTGAACGTGGTCGAGTGATCAAGGGTCGTATCTTTCTCACGTGAAATCTCCAGAAAGCACTAAAGCATTGCGCCGGATCTCGGCAGGCTGTGAGGGATCACGTGACGCAATGCTTGGGAAAACACATTTCAGAACCTTGGACAGGGACATGCAGGAGCTAATTGAATATGCGGTGCGTAAATTGTATCTCCTCTCGCCTCCGAACACAGCAGAATAATTGGTCGACTATCAGCTTCAAACAAATCACTGAAATTTTTTTTTTTTTTTTGGGGGGGGGACATCTAACTTGTTAGATGTCTAAGATGTTACCCTCAGAATGTCTCTCTGTATATTTATAGCACTGACGTACACTGGGGAGTCAGGCGCCTGCTTTTTTTGTCTCTGTCCATAAGTGCACTTTCCAGAGCCAGTCTAAAAGTGTTACTATACACGTTCTTTAGATACGTGAAGGTAATTGACAAAGCTAACCACAGTGAACCTATAACCAACACACTAGTTGTTTAATGATAAATGTAACTATAACATCATATAATCTACTATAATTATGATACACATACATGATGACATGATGACAACTGACATGAGAGCATCATGGCGACTGTATTTCTTTTAATCTACTATCATATTATACCATTTCTAAAAAATACATTAAAAAAAAAAAGTTTACTTTTAAGTTTGAGCCAATATCGTTGTTGTGTGTACTAACGACATTGATATTGTATGATGTTCACTTACCTTGACATAAAACATGTACGAGATAGAGTGAGTAATTGCACATCCATTGGGGGGAATATGTTATCTTTCCGAGTGCTGCTGATGAAGATGGATGGTTTCTGTAAGTTGAAGTACAAGGAGAAGCCACCAGGCATAATGAATGGAATTCTACTTAGTTAGAGAGGAGATGGTCAAAGAGTCCACTTCCACTTGTGTTCCTCTGGTCACAATAAGATGTAGTTTGAGATGTCATGCAGATTTCAATGCGCTGCAATTTGTAAATGTTCTGAAACACTGTCTGTTCTGAAAATGTACATAAAATGTCAACACACGTTGAAGGATGAGTTTATTGGAGTTAGTTAGTTAGTAAACACCTTAGAGTAGCAACAAATGACATGTGGCTATTGTCATGATGTGGCTATTGTTCATGTGTGATGTGTGGTGTGTGTGTGTGTGGTGAGAGTGTGTGCTGTGTGTGTGTGTGTGTGTGTGTGTGTGTGTGTGTGGGTGTGTGTGTGTGTGTGTGTGTGCGCGTGTGTGTGTGTGTGTGTATGTGTTAGCATGTGCGTGCTTGCATGTGTGAATGCGCATGGTGTGTGAAACCATGTGTGTGTTTGTGTGTGTGTGGTTGTGTGTGTCGTGAGTGTGTGTGTGTGCATGTTATAGTGTGTTTGTGTTTGTATGTGTGCGTGCGTGTGTGTGCATGTGTGTGTGTGTGTGTGCGTGTGTGTGTGTGCGTGTGTGTGGTGTGTGTGTGTGTGTGTGCTGTGTGCAAGTGTCGTGTGTGTATGTGGTCTATACGGTGTGGCCTATAAAACATGCTGTAGCACGGTCAATATGCCTCTTTGAGGACCCAATTTGTTTAAAAAGGCATGTGCCCTAATCTCCTCCTGCCAGTCCTCTGGGCTACTTCTCAGAGAGGAGATTTATTCATTCCCTAGCCCCCTCATTCCCTTTGTGACCTGCCCCCTCTTAACGTCCAGCATCACTGCCGCTGGGTCCTGATCCTGATCCTGATCTTGATCCTGGTCCTGGGTCCTGCAACGGTCTTTGTCCTATTCCTCATCCTAGTCCTTGGTCGTGTTCCTGGTCCATGGTCTGGAGCTCTGTCAGCAGCATGACCCCTCACCTCTGTCCATGGTTCAATGTTCTCTGCAACATAAACTAATGAGAATATTTCAAAAAAGATACACAGACACATAAGTGCGCAGAACATTATTTCTTTTCAATCATGTCCCTTTGTCACGGTCCCCACCTCTGATCATATTTAAATAATGAATCATTGGTTATTTATTTATTTTAGATAACTTCTCAGAGAAACAGATACCACTTTTCCTCAAATTCTAATTCTGAAGGTTGTTTTGTTGTTGTTGTTGTTCTTCCTCTGTGTTTCTGATGACTAAACCCTGGGTTGTTGTTATTATTTTGTGTACAAATGTGTGTATTTATAGCTTCCAGTTCCATCAGGTTGATTAAGCGCAGCGTTGTTATCAAACCAGTCGGCCTCCAGTAGCCATGGCGAGCATCCGCGGCAGGGGACTGACTGATCTCCCCTGACCTTCTCACTGTCTGTAGCCCCACATCCTCCTCATGTTCATCCTCCTACGAGGAAAAGGAGAGCATGCAGGGGAAGCTTAATGCGTGTCTAATTATTTGTCAATAAGGAAGATCTATGTGTGCTTCTGTGATGATTATGACAGCTTACAGGGACTTCAACGTGCACATGCAGAATATCCCCTGCCTGTACTGAGCTACACTGCTGGTGAAAAAACTGCTGAAATTAAGGAATGATGCTGCAGTACTGCCTTAAGCTTTGTTATCTGTGTGTGTGCAGGGGTTGTCATGGTGTTTGTGTGTGTGTGAGTGTGTGTGTGTGTGTGTGTGTGTGTGTGTGTGTGTGTGTATGTGTGTGTGTGTGTGTGTGTGTGTGTGTGTGTGTGTGTGTGTGTGTGTGTGTGTGTGTGTGTGTGTGTATGTGTGTGTGTGTGTGTGTGTGTGTGTGTGTGTGTGTGTGTGTGTGTGTGGTGAGGGGGGGGAGGGGAATTAGCTGAGAGAGAGTGAGCAGAGAGCATGCATATGTGTGTGTGTGGTGTGTGTGTGTGTGTGGTTGCGTCTATATGTGTGTGTGTTTTTGTGTGTGAGAAAGAGAGAGTGCATGTGTGAGTGTGTGAAAGACCAAGTGAGTGCGCACACGCGCGCGTGAGAGAGAGAAGCTATGAGTTTGTGTCTGTGTGTGTGTGTGTGTGTGTGTGTGTGTGTGTTGTGTGTGTGTGTGTGTGTGTGTGGTGTGTGTGTGTGTGGGTGTGTCTGTCTGTGTGCCTGTGCTGTCTGTGTGTCTGTGTGTGTGAGAGAGAGAGGGAGACAGGGATAGCAAGAGACAGAGATATCAAGGAGAGAGAGAGAGAGAGAGAGAGAGAGAGAGAGAGAGAAGGAGAGGGCAAGGCGGATAGGATGAGATAGAGGGTAAAAGAGAGTGAGAGAGAGGGGTTGGCAAGAGAGGAGAGGAGAGAGGAGAGAAGGGGGAAAAAGAGAGAGAGGACAGCAGAGAGAGAGAGAGAGAAGGAGAGAGAGAGAGAGGAGAGAGAGAGAGAGAGAGAGAGAGAGAGAGAGAGAGAGAAAGGGCGGGAGAGGGAAAAAGAGAGAGGGGCGGGAGAGAGAGAGCGGGAGAAGGGAAAGAGAGAGGGAGGGAGAGGGGAAAGAGAGAGGGAGGGAGAGGGGAAAGAGAGAGGGAGGGAGAGCGAGCATGCAGCCAGCAGCGTGTGCGTGTCGCGCGGCGTGTGCGTGTGTGCCAGAGCGCTGAGTGGTGTCTCTGCGCACAAGAGGCTGTCGATGCCAAAGTGTCCACTTGCTTCCTCTTGCTTTCTATGAAATTGTCTTGAGTCCTAATTACATGATCCAGCAGGTTTCTAGTTTTGTCAGAGGCCCTCAAATGACATTCACTAATTACTACGGCCCCTGCTTTTAGAAGCAGCCAGCTGGCTTTTAGCCAGGGCCTCTCTCACGCTCACAGTCACGTTGCGGAACGAGCATAGTGGCTGTGGACCCAGAGCCGCCTGACGGACAGGGAGGCTCTGTGACATACAGACCACCCTGCATGGCTTTGAAACCTGCTCCACCCTGCATGGCTTTGAAACCTGGTCCACCCTGCATGGCTTTGAAACCTGGGTCCACCCTGCATGGCTTTGAAACCTGGTCCACCCTGCATGGCTTTGAAACCTGGTCCACCCTGCATGGCTTTGAAACCTGGTCCACCCTGCATGGCTTTGAAACCTGGTCCACCCTGCACTCGCCTTTGAAACCTGGTCCCACCCTGCATCGCTTTGAAAACCTGGTCCACCCTGCATCGCTTTGAAACCCCGGTCCACCCTGCATCGCTTTGAAACCTGGTCCACCCTGCATCGCTTTGAAACCTGGTCCACCCTGCATCGCTTTTGAACCTGGTCCACCCTGCATGGCTTTGAAACCTGGTCCACCCTGCATGGCTTTGAAACCTGGTCCAGTCCTGCATCGCTTTGAAACCTGGTCCACCCTGCATCGCTTTGAAACCTGGTCCACCTGCATGGCTTGAAACCTGGTCCACCCTGCATGGCTTTGAAACCTGGTCCACCCTGCATCGCTTTGAAACCTGGTCCACCCTGCATCGCTTTGAAACCTGGTCCACCCTGCATCGCTTTGAAACCTGGTCCACCCTGCATCGCTTTGAAACCTGGTCCACCCTGCATCGCTTTGAAACCTGGTCCACCCTGCATCGCTTTGAAACCTGGTGTTGATCAGAACAATCTGGATTAGTGCTGGGGGGGGGGGGGGGATTTGTCTGTGTGTGTGAGAGAGACGGTTTGTCACACACACACAAGAGACAGAGAGACAGAGAGAGAGAGGAGAGAGAGAGATAGAGAGAGAGAGAGAGAGAGAGAGAGAGAGAGAGAGAGAGAGAGAGAGAGAGAGAGAGAGAGAGAGAGAGAGAGAGAGACAATGAGGGACCACTGGTTGAACCTGATCCTTGTGTGAGACCCCACACCTCTAAAATGATGGCTGGTCATTTTCTCCTCTTGCTGGAAAATTAGGCTCCTCCTCCTTTTTATTTGATGTTCAATGCATTATATGACACTCATATGGTATGGCCACCAAAAAAAAAGCACATTACCCTCTAACACAACCTCTATGTTTCTTACTTAAGAGAGGAAAAAAATCCAGTCTTGTGATGCGATTTAGCCGTGAACTCTGTGCCGCTCCGGGGAGCTGAGGCGCTGTGTGTCCGCCCTGCAGTAGAACACGGGCCCGCGCCACCACAATCAATCAGTGAATGACGGCTGGCGTGACTTACAGCGAGGGCCGTGCCGCTGCAGGCATGGCCCCGGTGGCTGCCCCCACTCCGTCTGTGGAGGACGCTCCCGCGTCAACACCCGTTAGCTGGCCCGCCACTCAAGGTTCAACAGCGGGGGGGGGGAGGGAGGGGGGGGAGGAGGATCTGTGGACTCGGGGTCTTTCCCAGCGCTACAAGCATAACCGGTGGGCACGGTCTCTACCTCTTGTTCATATGGCCGTTCCTGCCCGCCGTTCTCCCTTCCCCTCAGGGCCGCGCTCCCTTTCCTCCTCATCCACTTCCTCCCATACTGGATGCGGGGGGGACTCGTATTGTCTCCGTGTGAGACGAGGAGTGAACAGAAGTCTCAGGGGAGCCTCGTCTAAAGCCCCTCACCCATCACATTGAGAACCCCCCCCCCACTGACCAACTCCTGTTGATAAACTGCTGCCAGTCACCCACTGGTTCCCAGACTCCTGTCGTTCCGGTCCATCAGACCACTGTCCAGTCCCCAATCATCACTAGCAGGGTCCAATCCAAACGTGGCCTTTTACAGTGTTGTGTGACAACCCGAAAGATCACGCTAATCATTGAATCAATCAATTTTTATGATCCAAACAGCCATCTGAATAAGAAGAAATAAGAAGCAACATGCTCTTCTCTCATTCATAATAAACAAGAATGTTGCAGAGCGTCGAGGAATTGAAGCTACAACCTTTCAGATGGGGTTCAAACAACCCAGCCACCTAAACATCTTCCCCCTTAAGTATGTAAATAACAACAGCAGCAACAGTGTCATGCATTTAATGAACGAATAAACAACAGAACATTAATGTGTGTTTTTTGTCCTCCGGCTATCGGCTTTGTATTTGCCAACGCGTTAAAGCAGCCATACATCGTGAACAAGAAGGTGGGGGGGGGGGGGGTGGATTAGACAGCGTAAACAATGGGACCCTCCTCGCCTGTACCCCCTCCCGTACTCTGCTCTGCAGCTCACAGGCAGAAGGAAGGCGTCTGGAAGACGAGGAACGGATGCAGAACGAACAGGGAATAACAGCGGAGACGCAGCGCGCTCCGAGGAGGGCCGGCCCTGGTTATGTAATGCAGGGACTTGTTTATGCATCCCCTCTGAGTTCATATTAGCTGATGGAGGACACCCTGCCACTCTGGGCTCTTCTTGGGCTCTGCCACACTGCATTAATGTCTTTATACACACTCCCCGGTTGGCCTACTTTCAGAGGATTGGTTGTCTCGGTCGTGGAAAAATACATTAAAATAGAACTCGGGAGCAATAGAACTACAGTCGGGAATAATGGAACTACAGTCAGGAATAATGGAACTACAGTCGGGAACAATAGAACTACAGTCGGGAACAATAGAACTACAGTCAGGAATGATAGAACTGTGTTTTTAACAGCAGGGTTGTTTTGTGGGAATGGAACTGGATTGCTGGAATGATTACATGATTACATAACTTAATGATTGGATTAAAAAAAAAATGCATTGCATGTGATCAGCAACACATCCCACTGTCTACACACCAGAGGGTGAACACGGCCTTCAGAAATGACAGGAGAGGTACAGATAGGAATGGCCAAAACTGAGCAAAGCTACAACGACATGCCAAGAGCATCCCCTAAACGTTGTTAAGTCATTGTGACTTTCATGAGACTAAGAGTAGAATGAAAAAAAATACTGCAAATATAACTCAAATGCGTCTCAGCATCGCCGGCACTGCTCTGAGGGTTCATGTGCGTTTACAAATCAGAGGAATAACGAGATTACGCAGTGAAACAGGAAACACACCACAACAACAACCACCACAACAACAACAACAACAACAACATGGCCCGCTGCAGGTACCTGGCAGCAGTGTACAGGCAGCATTCTCTCTGCCTGCCAACACGACCCGCAGTCCCAGCCTGGACGGGAGGGCAGCTAGGGTCAGTGGAGCCATGCAGGTTGGCACGAAGACACACCGAGTCCCGCCCATAGGGAGCAAGAGAGGCACTAGACCCCCACAACATGGCGCGGAGGTGGCGGAGGTGGCGGCGGGTGGGGGGGGTGGCGCTCCGGTCCTTTGGCTCCTCCATCAGTGTTCATTTAAATCCAAGGATGACATATGGTGACGACTGGAGGCGCGCCAGTCAGGTCACAGCTTGGATCCATACGCCGCGACCTTTTCAGAGGTCGGAGCGTCTCCATTTCCAGAATGATAATCGTCATTGTCAAGGTGAAAGGTCAATAGCATACTAATGAGCCTAAATATGTAATGTCGGAAAGCCGTCCGTTTACACACCAGCCCTAACTGCCTGGCTAGAGCAGACTCTTTAAGAGCCGTCCTTTTAAAGGACCTCCAGTACAATGGCTGTCTGGCCCTAACCTTGAGGAATAGAGTTAAAGGCATAATGGAATACATAAACACAACAGATTCAGTTGTGTTCCGTTTCACTTGAGTAGCTCCTACTTGAAGCACCCGTGCATACATTCAGTCGTCTTTAAGTGCGCTTGGTAATTACAGTGACAAGCCGCGCGTTACAAGGTTAGGATCCTGTTTTCCAGATCGTAACCTAATGTCATGAGAGAGAACAGCACCACGAGCTGACGTCTCTGGCCTCTCTGTCTTTACAATGTATTCTCGCCCTTCGTTTCTGGTTTGTATCTGCTCATTGAAGGAGTCTGCTGCTGCTGCTGCTGCTTCTGGTACACATCATTAGGTCACATCATTGGCTTTGTTTCTAAAATCGTTTTTTTTTTCTCTCCCCCTGTGCTTGTGGTAAGGAAAAGCAGTTGTGGGAATTGTAGTTGTACTAAAATACTACTCACCCTACTGACCTTCTATACCCTGTTCTCTTTCTACTCTCCACTCCGTCCAGTTTGTTGTTTTGAAACTTGTTTTAATTGTTTTTTTATAACTACTCAGTTGTGTATGATTTGATTGTTCTGCATGCCTGCTTGCTTTGGATAAATGCATCTGCTAAATGACTTCATTCAAATATGTTTAATGTTTATCTGTGTCATGAGCAGTAGACGACCAGTGGGCAGCGTGTGAGAAGATGTTTTTCAAAATTGAAATCATTGTGTCACATTGTTAACATTGTTGCTGCATCTTCATTCTTCAAGACTAGCCTACCGCATACTTGGGGTGTGATGCCTCCTTTGGAAATCAAATATGAAAGCCTAGCGAGCGTGCATCGAGAAGACAGAACCAAGAACCGTGAAAATGTCAACCATTAATAATGACATATCCCCCCCCCCCCCCCCCCACACACACACACACACACACCCCCCACACACCCCCACCCCGCGCCCTTCAAGACAAACACAA
>JAXIVH010000013.1:3539152-3567001 GCA_036785325.1 Urophycis tenuis
ACTTTTCTTTTCACTTGCAGGTAATACTTGACACAAATGACTTTAATACTAAAAAGGTTATTTTCTTAATCACGGTTCCTAATCTGTGATAGTGTTCTCAGAGGTATATTTTGGGGTACATTGTTATTTTGTCAAACACATGTGCTTATCACTTTTCCAGCCCAGCTATCCATCATGTGTTTGTTGGACGGAGAACTGATAAGGGAATGTGTCTGACACTTTCACCACTGGGAGAGAGAGAGCACCCACCTGCTACTAGAACACAGTACGCTGCTAACCTCATAGTATCACCAGCTCAAACATATATTAGAACAGAGGATAGGAGTAGTGGTTTACGTCTTCCTACTAATGTGTTTATGTTTTGTTGATTTCTTCTGTCATCTATCTATCTATCTATCTATCTATCTATCTATCTATCTATCTATCTATCTATCTATCTATCTATCTATCTATCTATCTATCTATCTATCTATCTATCTATCTCTCTTGCTCTCTCTCTCTCTCTCTCTCTCTCTCTCTCTCTCTCTCTCTCTCTCTCTCTCTCTCTCTATCTATCTATCTATCTATCTATCTATCTTGAAGCACATGTGTTTGCCAATCAAACACATGTGCTTATCATCAAGAGATTGTTTATACTTTAGAAATAAGATTTGAAGTCCTTAATTTCCCGTCTAAGATTACAAATAACTACCAACTAATTTTATGAAAATCTGAGCAACACAGATAATATCTTGCATTATAATGATTGTATTAAGTATTAAATGTACGTGCTCAAATAAAATATTACCACAGTGTTACTGTAATAAGTGTGTTTGTGGACATCTCTGATGATATACTATTTCATGCCAACTGGTGCTCTTACTTAAATTGAATACCCTGTTTTTCTTCAGTGTGGACATTTCAATAAAAAAAAGAATAACATAGATATCCTGAAAAACTCAAATGTACAGAGCCAGGGTTATAGCCGGCGATAGAGCCAGTGAGGCTGCACCATAGGGCTGCACCTGCAGCCTCCTCCGCGGCCACCAGAGGGTGTCGTTAGACTGCGTTTCCCCGAGCTGCTCGGCGGCCATCAGATACCAAGTGTGCAGCACAAGCCTGCAGTTTCCCATGGACGACGCACCAACACAACGACAATGATGACATTGTTGGGGAACGGAGCGGTAACGAGTCCAATCAAATGAAAGTCGACCTGATCTAATAGCATAGCTTAATAGCGTAGCCTTCAACAGCACCTGACAAGGTCAGACAAGGATACGCATGCATTCACGAGACAGCAGGGATTTGGGAGTTGGGGGATTATTGTGCTTCAAGTAGCTCCACTTGTCAAGTTAAGGACCCTTTAACCCCGTGGCTGATTAGTTTTTCTTTGGTTCCAGTCTGATAAACAGTGAAAGCGCCCAAAGGGATACTGGTTGTTTGACTAACTGTTACCGAGACTGTCAACCAAACTGAACTGTGAAACTTTGGCTGTGTGTCCAATTGTAGGCTATATTGTGGTAATATTGATAATGAAGTACTAATCGCATTACTTGTATACAAAAGCTGCCCCGCCTAAAACAAAAAATGATCAGTAATGTCAAATAATAGACCTGACCAGTGTTCTTCCTCTTTCTAACATTATATTTAACACAAATGACCAGGAAGATTTGTCTAAAATCTGAACTTAAAGTAGATAAAAAAAAAAAAAAAAAACCGTCAGTCGAGTAGGCAGGTAATAAGTAATGACCAGAAACTCTCGTCTGTCTTACAACGCGGCTTCTCCAAACAAGGAGACGTAATACGTGACGTAAAGCGCCGCGCTTCAACCGGAGGCTTCCTTTACCCTGCCCCATCCTCCTGGTAACTATGGAAACTATCGCTGGTAATTAAGGGCCTGATATTTGATTTTGGCATCCTCTGTGATGACATTGAACTTTCGCCTATAGAAAATAGAGATTTATTTATTTTCTGCAAACAAGAGCTCGCTTCCTGACATGGAAACCGTTAGCAGACATTAGGCTGAGTTTAGTAGGGCGCATATTATGGTTTGTGGGGGGGGAAAGTTTGGAAAGAAAATATCTTAATTACATGCCAGCGATACAAAGCCAAATGTATTATTTATTGTCAGTATTGTAGGAACTATATGAACTGTGTCTGTGTGTGTTATGTTAGTGTTTGTGTGTTACATAAATGCTACAAAATGTGCATTTGGATGACGACACCTTGGCCCTTATTAGAACTGATGATGGTGATGGTGATGATGTCACAAGTCAGATTGCTGTTGGCCTGAAATACACATGGAATACACCTGAAATACACCTGAACGAGACCTGAAATAGACCCGAACTAGACCTGAAATAGGCCTGAAGCAGTTGAATGCTCCAAAGCTTTCACTGTAATTTGTAACTAACAAAGAAACCCGTCGCCATGACAACATAAATACAAGCTCAGGGAAGGATAGACAGATTTCGAAGGAGGAGGATGAGTTGGTGGGTGCATCACTTCAAGTAAATAGGTGATGCCTATTAGCGATGTAAATTAGATTGCATGACACGTCGAGTGATGTGTGCATGTCTGGCAAAGCTCTGCATCCAATGAACAGACACACTGTTGACTGTTGGGATGATGAAGAACATAAATTCTATCTGTATCCATCCATCCCATCTTGATGCTGATGACAAGAAGAGATTCAAGATGCTAATCCAGAATATTATACATATGCTTTTCTGAGTACAACCAGGGTGATAATCTATGTATATATTTATATATTACTAGGCCAGGGATGCCAAGCACATGTTAAACTGAGTGACTCTTTTTTGTTGCGTATGCACTCACTAACTAAGAAGGAACCACCACCACCTACAGATCATCTTGCTTTCATCCCACTGCCATCTGCTCCCTCCTCCGCCCAGAGTTCCCCAGGAAAGCTTGTCTCGGTGTGGAGCACATGGCCAGGAAACCGCTCTGCTTGGACCCTCCACAGCCTCCACGCAACCATCCAACCAAAACACACACCAGACCCAGTTCTGTTGTTGTTGTTGTTGTTTTTAGTGCTGTTGCTGCCAGTGGTGTGAATGACAGACCATCGAGTGCTAAAACAGGTTCTCAGACCACGCTCCACGTGTCTCGGGGGGGGGTTCTGGCGGTTACCCACCAGCCAGAGGGTTCTTGGGTCGAACCCTAACGTGTCTGCAATCCACCTGTCCACGGCATCCTTTGAGCCAGAGTCCTCAGCTGCTACTTAATGATATGGACCCACAACAACAACAACAACCAAAATCCACTGATAGCCACTGGGGATAAAAGCCCCCGCTGCCACATGACAGAACGGTACCTAGGTATTCACAGAGATGTCCATCCCGGGTATCAATCCGTTTTGTCCAGTTTTATTTTTGGAGCGTTGCGCTTGCCTGTTGAGGCTGTCTTGTATCCATGGGCCCGGTACGGAGCTCAGCAGTTGCTATGGGATGTCACATGGTTTAAAACGTCTGGTGACACTAATTACTGTGGGCTCTGACGTCAGACTGTTACTCAGAGAAGGAATCCATAACCAGGATAAAAAGGTATTAGCACCGGCGGCTATGGTGACCAGGTAAACGCGAGGATGGGCGGAGAAGGCTTTTTATGATATCCACGGCGCCTTGAACAGGGCAGTGTTTACACAACGCACACTGAAACCCACTCGCAGGTGCTGGCATGGAGACTGTGCTATTGCATAAGATGCATTGTTATTCTCTTCTTCTATATTTGGAATATAGCAAATCAAAGATATGTCGTTGTTTATCAGATCAATGGTTCTGTTATGATGTGTTGAGTGAATGATCCCCGACACGGAACATCAGACATCAACAACAACTACAAGAACTTGATGTTGTTGTTGAAGTTGATCATCATTAACGACGTCATATGTATGTGCACTATGTAGACATGCGGCATTCAGAGTTGGCATATGTGAGTATGTAAAGTAGGAAAAGGTTTGTCAGATGCTTTGGTCACATGGCATACAGTATGTGGCATGTACTTCCTGTTACTGTGTACTCCCTGTTACAGTGTACTTTCTGTTACTGTGTACTCCCTGTTACAGTGTACTTTCTGTTACTGTGTACTCCCTGTTACAGTGTACTTTCTGTTACTGTGTACTCCCTGTTACAGTGTACTTCCTGTTACTGTGTACTCCCTGTTACAGTGTACTTTCTGTCACTGTGTACTTCCTGTTACAGTGCACTTTTTGTTACTGTGTACTTCCTGTTACTGTGTACTTTTTGTTATGGTGCCTGGGGGGATGCCAGAAGCAGACCTTCAGCAATCTGCTATGCCAACTTCCATCTGAAATTGATGCATTCACACACACACACACACACACACACACACACACACACACACACACACACACACACACACACACGCACACATTTTTGCCGTTTGTCCTATGAATGTTTCAAGTTATTTCTATTTTTTTTATAACAAGCAGCCATTCCTTAGAAGTTTGCTTGTTATAAATAACAAGCAAGCATGAACAGCAAGTTTACAGTAAGTAAAGGGGAGGGGGTGTTAATAGGGATTCTGAAGCTGACCAGTGTGCACGTATTCCATCCATCCTGTCCATCACTCATCCATCTTTTTATCCATCTATGCATCATTCACCCATTCATCCATATATCCATCCATCCATCCATCCATCCATTTATCCACTCATCCACCCATCCATTGTTGTTGTACCTTTTTATTCCAGATAGGGGTCACAGGAGGTGTGATAGAGCCTCAGATGACTGTGTGTGTGAGATACCCTCACACACACATACACACTTACATACGTGTGTATGTGTGTGTGTGTGTGTGTGTGTCTCATTAGCTCAGCCTATATAGCAGCGTGGATCCCCCCCTGCTGGGGGGACCTGAGCTAGGATGCCCTGTATCCTTGGATGCAGCAGCTCCTTTCTCCGTGCCACCTGCAGCCCATCACTGTGTACCTCCTCCTCCCCCACCTCCTCCCCCACCTCCCCCCAGCTCTCTATGATAAGTGGAACAGCGCAGCATGGCCGCTGTTCTCCCCCTGTCTGAACACACACACAGAAGAAACACGACAATACACATGTTGTCGTTGTTATTGTTGTTGTTGTTGTGTTGTTGTCACTGTGTCAGAGCCACTCGTGTGTTGTCAACGCTACATCCATTTCCAGACCAGCAAGGATTTCAAACACGGCCACATCACAACTATTTTTGAATACATCTTCATCTGTGTCGTGGTGTTGTTACCAGCACTGCTAAGTGGCTAGTAATGCTATGCTATCATAACAACGGACTTACACAATTAATTATGATACATATCATAGAGGAGTAAATATCATATCATATCATATCATAGAGGAGCGGGTCATGATTAGACGTCTTGCCCAAGGACGGCTTAAGTCGAGCTGCAGGCTTCTGGGGGAATTGAACCTATGGGCTAGGGCTCAAAGCCCTCACATCATCCAGATTATGAAGTGATAAGGACCATGTGGTGGGCATCGACACTCCACTAGCTTTGAGGTCATTTTCTTGTGACTGCCGCCATGCGTTGCAGTAGGATATCAGATAATGCCACGTCGGAATAATACAGGAGGATGATGACATGGATCTCACGGCGTGGTCTATGTGGAAAACACACCATCAATGGGGTTTGAATGTTATTCTTCTCCTGAAGACCTTGAGTGGTTGGTGGTGGCTCAGAGCATCCTAAAGAAAGACAGCATTGTGAAGAAAAAAAAATCAGTGAATAAGAACGTTGCAAAGACGAAGCGCCGATAAATTCCTGTTGGTTGGGGAACAAAAGACAGCATTGCTGAAGCTGGCTTCACAACACAGAAGGTGACTAAGAGTCTACACAGACACTTGCATTGTGGTACCGGTTCATTGATCCATTCAGATCACTTTGCCTTGCGATTTTACAAAACAGTGACTTTGGATAATTCCATTTTACTCACATCAAATAGCGTCGTTATCGCAGCGTTTTCTGGCAGTTCTCCCGTCACCAGATCCATGTCTCAAACGACTGTGTGACTGCTGTCATCAGAGAGGTGTCGTAACACAGGACTGAACAGTGCTAACACCTGTTGAGCTCCCCGAAACATATTTGTTATTTAACAAATATTTCTTAATGACATGAGGAATAAGATATTTTTATTTGGGGGGGGGGGGGGCAGTTTCCATGACAATTACCTGTAACATCATGATTCTTCCTTGTTTGTTTCTTTTTCCAGTCAAACATTTGCCTTGGTACAACCATATCAAATGTAGGAAGACCAGGTAGTGGTGGTGGTGGTGGTGGTGGCGGTGGTTGTGCTGGTGATAATACTGGTGGCAGTGGTGGTGATGTGGGTGGTGGTGGCGGTGGTGGGGGGAGGGTGGTGGGGGTGGTGGTGGGGGCGGTAGGGGTGGTGGTGTGGGCGGTGGGGGTGGTGGTGGGGGTGGTGGTGGTGGTGGTGGGGGTGGTGGAGGTGGTGGTACTGGTTGTGGTGTGGGTGGTGGTGGTGGGGGTGGTGTTACTGGTTGTGGTGTGGGTGGTGCTGGTGGTGGTGCTGGTGGTGGTGCTGGTGGTAGTACTGGTGGTGGCGTGGCAGCGGTCATCTCCCCTCACAGAGATGATCAGAGCCCTTCCCTCTGCTCTAATGATGCTGCTGCTTTGGGGGCTGATTCACCTCCCTGGCTGACAGACAGTGCTTTATTAGTTTCTTCAGGATAAACGTCTGCCTGCTTTCGCCCCTCTGCCTCCAGAGCCACATCTCAAGGGTCACTGACGCCAACACCCTTTATTTGGTTTATTTATAAACCTTCTCCCTGTGCCTATCTCTCTCAGAGCTTCCTATTCTCTTTTTTTTTCTTCACTCACACACGCACACGCTCACACACACGCACACACACACACACACACACACACACACACACACACACACACACACACACACACACACGCGCACACACACGCACACAAACACACACACACACACACACACACACACGCACACACACACACACACACACACACACACACACACACACACACACACACGCACACACACACACACCTGGCTGTGCTAGCCGGTGGTGGTATTGATTGCTCCATGGCACCTTAGATATACAGCACATCATAAGCCTTGATTTCACTTCTTGTTCATCATCCATGTGTGGTTCTGTGGGGAGGAGGCGTGGCGCTCAGCGTCAGAGATTGATTCAGCGTTCAGCTGCAGGTCAGAGAGTCCAGCCAGGGCTAGGAACGGGATGGCCGGCCTTTCTCTCTCTGTCTTCCATTTGTTTTTGATGTGCAAACACTGTGTATCCAGACGACGGATGAAATGTTGTGTTGCTGTGCATCACATATTATTGCTAATGCTATATCATGAGTTGCAATATGTCTTGCAATGTGTATTGTGATGGTGACCTTTTGTGCTTGATAGAATAATGCAGATGCTTTGGCGTGCATTATAAATTGCTATCTAATAAAAAAAAACTGCTATAGGAATAGATAATAACATGCCATAGGAAGGGATTATCTATTGGTCATTAAGGATACCGAAATGCGGTTTTGCTTCCCCAGCTATTTTCTTTCGTTTTACAAATAACAATGAAATGTTGTAGAAGAAATGGGGAACCAGAACACACACTGTGCTGAAATGTCCTCTTAGCATTCGTCTTTCTGGGGAACGGCCCCATTCTGTTCAGCAGGGCTCCCTGAGGGCCATTCCAACAGCCCGGCCTCGGCTGAAAATAAAATATATCACGTTAAAAATACGAAGACACAACATTACTCATCCGGGCAGAACAACCCGCAGACGGTCGGAGAACTACAACACGTCTACTTCTCTCTACATGAAGGAACTCGTCTTCAATGACTGTCTGGTATACTCTGCATTGCGTTTCCATAAGATACTTAAGATACTAACAGTAAAGCATGACTGTTACCACATCTGTTACTGAAGATATAATGAAGAACGTCTTGTTCTGTTAGTGTGCTATTATTAGCGTTGTTACTGTAGCAGATGTGTTTCTGTGTCATTCAGAAACAGGTACATCTTGAACAAAGATGCTTCCGGATAGACTTCAGAAAAAGAGGACCAAGAATATCTTATAGATTAACTTCAAGCAATGGGGGGGGGGGGAGAAATGTGTCTGTGAAAACACAATTAAATTGTATCAAAATAATGTATCAATAAATATAATATATTTATTGATACATGCATACAATTTACTTACTTAAAATACAAACGCTTGAATACGTATTCACACTCAATGCTAATTCTGTATCATAGTGGAATCAGGTCCACAGTCGTTTCATCAAGGCTCACAAATGCATGGTGAACCTTTTAAGTGCAAATGTAATCAAGGACTGATTGAAAACAATGGATTTCATTGAAAGGATCACAAGGAGACCGTTTGGCCTGTGTGTTCTGACACACACACACATACACACACACACACACACACACACACACACACACACACACACACACACACACACACACACACACACACACACATTACGCACACACATACATTACACACACACATACATTACACACACACACACACACACACACACACACACACACACACACACACACACATTACACAGACGGATTGGCAAATGTTAACATGCTGCGTAGTACAAGAAAATGGATATCATCTATCCATCCATTCAGTCTGTTTTCACACACACACACACACACACACACACACACACACACACACACACATTGCCGATGGCATATGGGTATGACAGCATATGATTAGGATCACAACAAACAGAAGCTCGTCTCCATATCAGCGTGTTTTTCCTGCTGTATTTCTGTCTCTATGTGTGATGTAACAGCCAGACGCATGTCTTGTCAAGTCTCCAACTCTCACCATACATTCATGCATCAGATTCTTACATTTGAATATCGCAATAGACAAGATACACCACACAGTGAGGAATTGGGGATGGACACAAAAATCGTGCTAAGACATCCGAATAGTTTTTGAAGAAATACAACAAGAGTTGAATTGAATATGTCTTGTGTTGCTTGGGAAGCAGCGCCACAAAGTATTTGTCTCGGTTCGGGGCGGCTCTGAGTTAGAGAATCAGGGCAGGCTGCACACACACAGTCTGGAGACGCTCTGATCCTACCAGGCTCTGCCACATCTACAGCTCTGCATTACGCTGCATCAATAGACCTGCTGTGCATGTATATTTCTCACAAAGAATATCCTGCACGTAATCATTTCATGCATCGCATTTACAAATCATGTTTTTTAACCATAAATCCACCACAACTAACAAACGAATACCCACAACTAACAAATGTGCATGTTTGCTGTTTTGTTCAAACACTGCATCTGCAAAAAGTACACAAATATCCTTGAGGTCCCTTTTTGGAGCGGTGAAATAATAGCGATGGAGTCCATTGAAGCACGCTGGGTCTCATCAAGCCGCGCGGCTGCCTTGTCTCCTCGGAGGAGGGCCCTCCCTGGGCGCGACAGGGAGGGCTGTGAGGCGGAGATAACTGGCTTTTATCTGGATCAGCGCAGTCAGGTATGACAACTTCGAGTCCCTCGGAACATTTTCTAGGAATCTCAACCCGCTGCGCCACAGTGACAAGCCATAGGGGAAATCAGTGCACTGCGCGTTGCCCCCAACGACTCGACCAGCGCAGTACGTATGTCTGCGCCGTATGGATATGAGGAGTTAGTTAAACGGGCATTATCCAGATGCGTTGGCAGGGATTAGTTCTTTTTTCAGTAAGGTGCTGTTGTTTAGTCATGTTGTATCGAATGTTGTATCTATCAATACAACATCCCCCCCCCCCCACACACACACACACAGTGTCCCTCTGGTTTTCCATCAGGTGGATGTAACAGTGCTTTGGCTGGTTTTGTATTTTTCATCTGGAGATACTGTTTAGTATCTCCTTCTCCAGTATCTACTGTTTAGGAGATACAATTTCTCTGGCCCTCAAATGTGGCCATAATGCATGCACTCTCGCTATGCGGGTGTTTCACAGAGACAGTGGCTTGAGGCACCACATATGTACACTCCCATTTTAATTAGGGGAAATTAACACGCAATCAATATCAGTAATTAATGTCCATTGGGAGCATTTTATTTGAAATGAGATTTACGTTTGTTCAGTGGCTTTCCAGTCCTTTCTGGCATGTGAGCAGATGTGGATCACGCCACCCGCTGTATTCCACATCTCTCGACATATGGCCTCCTTTTCATCCACAACAGGGCCATAATTACTGACTTGTGTTTGTCCTTTGGTACCTGTCAGTAGCACCCGCCCCCTCGCTCCGCTGACTACAGCCAGCTGCGGAGGCTCCGCCCCCTCGTCTCTGTCCTCTTGCCCGCCGCCTCCCACCTCATCTCCTACCTCCTTGCCCTCCTGGTCTCCTGCCTCCTCGCCCGCTCTCACCTCCCCCTCCTGCCCCCCTCCTTCTCCTCCCCCTCCTCCCCCTCGTCTCCTTCCTCCTCGTCCCCTACCTCCTGCCTCTTCACCCCTTCCTGCCTCCCCCATGTCCTTTGGAATGGTGGGGGAGTGCTGGAGAACAATCGGCCCTGTCTTGAAGAAAGGAGCTCCATTCACTAAGCATTGCATTGTTTCAAGAGCATTAGCCACTGTTTAAAACACCTACCTAAGAAACACAATAGTGCACCTTTAATTATCTCTTTTTTTGGGGGTGTGTGGGGGGGTGTTGAGTAAGTGCTGGTTGGACTGGGGGGGGGGGGGGGGGGGGGGGGAGGGGATCTCAGTGGCTGTATAATGAATCGAAAGGATGAGTGTGCCTGGGGGGACGACTCCATCATCAAGCGGCCGGTGATAGGCTGTCTGTCTTGCGTGGCGATGTCTGCAGAAGCTCCGGGTCTATTGTTAGTCCGCGTCACCTCCAGCGGACTCATTTTGTCGATGCCAGACGGATTCCGCTCCTTTCTGTCATGTCTTGTTCCACCCAGGAGCCAATCTGGGGGAGAGGAGCTGAAGGTATTTGACGTCACCGGCAACAACAGACACAGAAGAGGGAGGGGTGGAAGGAGGAGGGGTAGAAGAAGAGGAGGATGAGGAAGAAGAAGAAGAAGAAGAAGACGAAGAGGAGGAAGAGGAAGGAGAAGCAGAAGAAGGAGAAGACGAGGAAGAGGAAGAGGAACCCATCCATCTTGCTGTGCAGAGGAGGTGTATTTTGGTCAGTGTCTCGTGGTGTCAAACACGTCACGGACTGTGGGGTGTGAAGCTCAGACACGCCACGTGGATGAACTTGGTGTCAGAACACGCACTCTGCAGGCGACCATCAGGACATGTTATGGGGAATACACACGGAACGGGAGGTCTATATTGATTCTGTCAAATCTTTATTTTCCCTCATGAGTATACACTACAATAAAAAACTGATACTGATATTGACAAACTAGTAAATAAACATATACACATACGTATTATAATCACAAAATATAATGACATTACAATCACAAAAAAATAATTTGAGTCTTACCCTCCCAGCTTGAGCCATGATAACTAGGAGATGTGCTGAGAGTGTACAGTTTTCAAACCATAAATATTCTGCACTTAATGCTCCTGTAACCTCGACCAAAACAGACACTGCGGAAATGTCAATCACTAGCGTAGGTTAGCGGCTAATGAATGACATTCAATTGAATTTAAAGGCAATGGATGAAAAAATTAGGTGGAATTAAATTAGACTGAAAAGTGCTCAGGTAGGGATGGATTACGAAATGCTTTTTACAGCGCAAACATGTGAGCTTATATTCCTGTTTTGATGACCGCGGGACCATAGAAACACACATTTCTTTTGATATACAATTAAGATTTAATAATAGGAGCTGACTAGAAAAGAAAACACCATGCACACAGACTCACACACACACACACACACACACACACACACACACACACACACACACACACACACACACACACACACACACACACACACACACACAAACACAATGCAAATGCGCAGCCTCTCTCTATTCCATTATGTGGACATTGAACTGAAACTGGAGATTCAAACATAGAGGACATCAAAGCAGCCACTCGGCTAAATGGGTAACAAACTCCTTATTAGATATTCACCAGTCTCCAAGGATACAGCCGCCACGCACACACACACACACACACACACACACGCACACACGCACACACTATAATCAACGTAATCAAGGAGCAAAATGTGACCTGTATGATGATATTGAATAATACTACATTCAATTACAGCTCTTGAAAACTCGCAGGTGTTGGTTATGAGAGGGGACAAAGGGGTGGTGAAGAAGATGAGAGAGGAGATGAGAGGTGTGTGTGTGTGTGTGTGTGTGTGTGTGTGTGTGTGTGTGTGTGTGTGTGTGTGTGTGTGTGTGTGTGTGTGTGTGTGTGAGTGTGTGTGAGTGTGTGTGTGCGCGCGCGCGCGCGCGTGTGTTGTCTTGTCAGGATAAATATTACAGGGTTTAAAAAAAGAGCAACAAAAAGGCTGTGTTGTCATGTTATTAAGTGGGACATGACCAAGACATGGTGAAAGAAAACGATTCCCCCAACATATGTGGAGGGCTGGACATGCAGTGCGGCTGCTCCATCACGAACCACGGCACTTGGTGAATGTGTTGCAGTATCGGGCCAATCTGGTGCGTGGCGCGAGTGGTGATGGCGGCGGGGTGGGTGCCAGTTCAGCGGTGTCACGGAACACACATGCGCTTGATACAATCGCTGAGACACCAAATGCCATGAGAATGTCAGGCAATGTCACAGACAGCGATAGCACAGAGAATCACCGGCTTGAATGGTATTTTGTCAAATGATGCAAAGAACCAAAATCAACCCTGTACTGAGATATAAGGGCGTGTATAGGCCTACATGAGTAATAAATTAGTGGTTATCGCTGAATTTAGAATATAATTAATTATTCTATAATATCTTTTCTACTAATTGTCTACTAGGCCTATATGAAAACAGCCATAAGGCATAACCACCACACTTTGTGGTTGTTGATTTACCTCAACTGACGTTTCCATATGTGCGCCTTAGGATGGCGCATCATCCTGGATTCATTCATTCCAAGGAAACCAATTTCAGCCTTCACATTCTTTGCATTATTTTCTATTTCCATTCTCATTTCATATGTGAAATCATTTTTTCCCTCTCCCAAGATTAAGCTGACAAAATGCTACCATGAAATGGTTATTATTAAAATGATTTCGATTTTTTTAAAGCTATTTTAAAGCCTTTCTTTGTCTGGGTCTTTAAATATACTCTGTGCTATTTCAGCCTGTTGAGTAGCATCTTACAGCGCCGGGCAGGGAAATGGTTATATTTAGAAA
Organism: Urophycis tenuis; assembly: GCA_036785325.1. Taxonomy (NCBI): domain Eukaryota; kingdom Metazoa; phylum Chordata; class Actinopteri; order Gadiformes; family Phycidae; genus Urophycis; species Urophycis tenuis. The sequence goes on from JAXIVH010000013.1 coordinate 3,552,471, forward strand.
GTAGGAAGAGCAGCAGGTGCGATGTAAGATATCTGAAAATGGAAACGGCTCCCATGGGTGACAGCGCTTGCCTCCACACTTTAATTATTTATTTCCCCGCTCCATGCATCGCTGGGGACCGCATCATCGGAGCAAAGATCAGTCCGTATGAGGCCCTGCTGACGTCTCCTCCGCGCCGGCTCACGTGCTAATGAACACGTCTGAACTGGAGAGCGAGGTGGGGGGGGGGGGGGGGGGGGATACGGCTCCTTACATCACTCTCATCGCTTTGGTTTGTAAACACCTTTAGGGGGAAGAGGGGGCGGAGATCTCAGCCCACCATTCAGTTCCGTTATACTGTCCTCGTGTTACTGTCCAATCATCATCCAGGGTCATGCGGATGAGGACCTTGTGTTATTTAACTCGAGACGCTTCCTCCTTTATTTTGACGTCGATTGGGTCATTTTCTGACCGCGACGCACACCAGAAAACAACAACTATCAGCCGGCTCCTAGATGAATTATAAATAAAGCGTTTCAACGCCTCCTTGCTTACTCACACCCATTTGTCGCTCCTCCTTGTCGGTGAACAACCGTCAGATAGAGATTTGTATACAGGCTAGTCGTCGTCTCCTCCTGCCCTAAATATACATCAGTGTGTATGTACGAGGCAGATGCTCTACCGCGAGGAGCGTATGGACGATTAGCGGATGGATAGACACAACACAACACAGATAACAATCACTCAAGCACATTCACACCACCTTCGTGTGAGGATGGCAGACCGCCCGCTGCTTTTATAAACCTCTCGGTTTCTCTCTCTCTCTCCCTCCCTGTGTGTGCCTTGTAAACAACATGTCCCCAGAGATCAAAAGGCAATCACAGGTGAGAAATCACAGCCGGCATCGACGACCAGTGTTCCGAGACATCAGGTGAGTGTTTAGATGGGCAATAAAGTGATTAGCCCTCAAATCTCCCAGGGCTAGGCCACGGGGGTCAGAGGGCTTATGATCAAATGTGCAAATAATAAAACCCCATTAAAACGCATTTGTTTGAATACCATAGGACCCCTGCCATGGACACCCCCTGTGCTGTGCTATGTTTCTGATTACCTGTTCCCCGCAACGCTGCAAACATTATCTGCTCTCATTACAACGTGCTTCTTTTCTGTCTCATAGCAACCTAAAAATAGAAATATCCCTATTAGGCTCTATGGATGTTATAGCTGGTAAGTTTTGGCCTCTTTAAGTGGCAGTCGAGCTACAGAAACGGTTTACAAATATTTAATGTTTTTTTTCTGGTTGATTGCAATAGTCAAACACTAAATAATACATTCGTGATAAACGTGTTTGAAATCAATTATGGATAAACAAAGAGAATTATTCATTTCATACTTTTGATTAGGGATGAAGACAGTGCTTTGATTTCTTGATGAGGAAAGCACATACATTTCACAATAGCAGTGAGAACAACAATCTGATGGTTTGATGGAAGAGATGTTTATTAGGCTACTTTTTAGGTTTTTCTGTTGTAGGGTTTAATTGCTTATAATAAAGAAAGACATCGTTATTATAAACTTGATATCAAGGTCTCGAAGTGGTTATCATGACCGAATGCACCAGGATTTCAACAACCCTGCATTAGAGCTCGCATGCATGCATTCATTTCGTTTCAGTGTCCTCTCTAAATGAAAATAAATAAGTAAATAACCGAACCGAATTTACATTTCTTTAGGGGGATTGTTTATATTTTTGGTAGATGTATGCAGAATAGGAATAGGAGTTTTTCACAAGGCAATTTATTTTGGTCGACTCTGACGTCAAGAGAATACACGTTTCATTCAACAAGCAAAAAAGTTATTTATATCCTCAGCATCTCGAGGTTGTGATTCTTGAGTGCGCAGCGAAAGGAATGCTGCCCATTGGACTGATGTGGATGGATTGCTCCCATCACAAAAGCGAAGCCTCATAAGCCATGGTGTCAGCGGGTTATACTGTAGTCCGAACCCAACCAAAAGTGGAAGGCAGACTTTGGAGTACAGTTACGACCAAAAAATGAATATTTCGGGGGAGATCTACTGCAAAGTGTCCGTTTTTGCATTTATTTTGCACGTTTGCGATTTTAGGTCGTCACTATTAGTCACTCAGAGAATGGCAATCCTGTCTACTGTTCAGGTAAGATTTTCTTTTACAGTATACATTATGACACATCTACACATTTTAGGTCATACAAAAAAGTACGATCCATATCTAGCATACGAGAAATGAGTTATTGGTCTCATTTGTCTGCCTTGTACAGGATTGTTAACTTTTACAGGGGATGTTTGTTACCTAGAAACATGCCTTAATGTCAGTGATTTCCATCACCAATCTCCCAAAGTGAAACAACGACTTTCCCAATTTGCAAAGCATCGCGTCCACAGCGAGCACCTTGGATAGCGACTGTCTGTCGACGGCTCCACAGAGAGCCACCAGGCTGTTCTTCTGTGCTTGTAATTGTTGTGCCCTGAATAGCAAGTCAAATGGAAATCATTTATGATTATTTTGACGATTAAAAAAATACGTAGGATGTGATGGTGTTCTTTTTTTTCATAGTATGTACTTTATGTAGTTGTTGGATCGCACACGATCAAACGTACTTCACCTTTGTCATTCATTCAAGTAAACCTCCGAGTGCTACTCGGCGGTTTATTATAATCCCGAAATAGTTCCAGCGATTTATTTTCGCATAGTTTTTGGAAATCTTCAAAATTCTTATAGAACGATGAAACAGATTTGTGATGATTCGCTATCAACTTGCTGCTCCTTGCATGCTCCTTGGATGTCCGTTGGGCAAATAGTGCCACCACCTGGCAGTGACTTCTGTGTGGTCCTCCAGTAAGCAAAATGTCTTAGAGCAAAACTAAACAAAGTAGTTTTAATAATACGTTGCGTCATGTTCACATGCCTTATTGTCTACAATGGTTGAATTGCTTTCATCCCCCCCCCCCCCCCCCCCCCCACCACCCCATCCCCCCCCCCCCCCCCCCCCCCCCTCACACACACACACACACACACACACACACACAGGGCTCAGGGTTGTAGCTGCCTTTCACCACCGAGGGACAGACCCGCCGTGACCACCTGCAAGATGGCGGACATCCTGGAGCTGCGGACCGACGGCAACTCCCTGCTGAAGGCCGTGTGGCTCCAGCGGCTGCGGCTCACGCGGCTCCTGCTGGAGGGGGGCGCCTACATCAACGAGAGCAACGAGCGCGGCGAGACGCCGCTCATGGTGGCCTGCATGTCCAAGCACGCCGACCAGCAGAGCGTGAGCAAGGCCAAGCTGGTCAAGTACCTCCTGGACAACACCGCCGACCCCAACATCCAGGACAAGACGGGCAAGACCGCCCTGATGCACGCCTGCATCCAGAAGGCCGGCCACGAGGTGGTGGCCCACCTGCTGAGCAACGGCGCCGACCCCAGCCTGGAGGACCGCGCCGGCGCCTCCGCCCTGGTCTACGCCATCAACGCCGACGAGAAGGAGACGCTCCGGCTGCTGCTGGACGCCTGCAAGGCCAAGGGCAAGGAGGTCATCATCATCACCACCGACAAGTCGCCGTCCGGCACCAAGACCACCAAGCAGTACCTCAACGTGCCGCCGTCGCCCGAGCTGGACGACAAGAGCCCCTCGCCGTACTGCACCTCCCCCTCCGACATCCAGGTGATGGCCTCGCCCACGCCGCCGCAGCCCGGCGAGCCACCGCCGCCACAGCCGCCGCAGCAGCAGCAGCAGAACACGGTGTTCAGCTTCCAGAGCAGGCTGAAGACCTCCAGCTCGGCCGCCAAGCTGGCCAACGGCGTGCCCGCCTCCCCGCCGCGGCGGGCCGCTAACCCCAAGCGGGCCCGCCTGCCCCAGCTGAAGAGGCTGCAGTCGGAGCCCTGGGGACTCATCGCCCCCTCCGTCCTGGCCGCCGCCGCCGCCGCCTCTTCGTCCTCCTCCCCTTCCTCTTCCTCGCCCCACGAGGACAGCAGGCGCGCGGCCTCCAACGAGGAGCTGGTGACGGGGGTGAACGGCCTGTCCCTGCTCAGCAAGCGCTCCTCGCTGTCCCGACAGAGCAGCGTGGACGGCAAGGAGCGGCTGTTCCCGTCGGTGTGCGACCCGCCCTGCAAGATGACCACCTCCTTCTCCGTGCCGCCCACCTCCAAAATGGCGTACGACCTGGCGCTGAGCCAGCACCAGCCCCTGGGGCGCCGCAGCACGGGGCCCGCGGAGCAGGATGGCGGCGGCGGCGGCGGCCCGGTCAGTCTGAGGGACACGCTGGTGCATAGGAGGCGGCTGGGCAACAGCGACTACTACGACTCGGACTCCCAGCTGTACTCGGACTCGGCGGCGCTGGACTCGCCCCAGGTCCCGTCGCTGGAGCGGCGGAAGCTGAACACGTCGCCGCTGGCGCTGCTGAGCGGCTCCCGGGAGTCGCTGGACAGCAACGCCAGCCTCTCGTCCTCGCCCGGGTCGGCACGCCGGCGTGCCCCGGGCCTGCTGGAGCGGCGGGGCTCGGGGACCCTGCTTCTGGACCACATCTCCCACACCAGGCCCGGGTACCTGCCCCCGCTCAACATCAACCCCAACCCGCCCATACCGGACATCGGGGCCGGCGGCAGCAAGCCCTCGTCGCCGATGGCGCCGGGCGTCCGGGCGGTGGCTCCGCCCAGCACGCCCAAGAGAATGGGCCCAATGAAGCCCAAGAAGAAGCTGATCAGGAGGCACTCTATGCAAGTGGAGCAGATGAAGCAGCTTTCTGATTTTGAAGAGCTAGCACATTAGTCGGCGTGGGCGTGCTGAGAGGCCGTGTGTGTTTCAACACTTTCAGGAAACAAGGTCATCGCGGAGCTTTGTTAAACTCGCTCTCTCTCTCTCTCTCGCTCTCTCTCTCACTCTCGCCCGTCTGTGTGATGTTGTCGAATCATGTAGAAAATGATGTTTTCACATTTCTATTGAAAAATGAGCAATATAGAAAGATGTTGTCCGCCCTTTCCCACCTCCTTAAGTGATCCAAAAACCTCAGAATTGTAGTTTTCCAAATGATCTGCATTTATATGTAATCAACTTCTGAATGTAATTTCCAGAATGTGGTATGATCACATACACTAGCTTTGCAATGATGATGTAGTACTAGAACATACAGGGTCCATGTAGCCAACTCTGGATGCAGTTTGTGTCTATGTAAATACAACTGTATAGACTCATTTTAATTCTCAAAAGAAGTGATTCACTTGTCCAAGATGTAGCTTTGGTATGATGTTGAATTTGACTGTTCATAGCAAGCGTGTACACAGTGCCTTTCAGACAAAGAAACAGAACAAGGAGTAGAAGGAACATGTAGATCACCAAGACATTCATTCTCATGACCAAAACATTCCTCCTCATGATTGCTGTAGTCACAAACAAACAATTACAATTACTCACAATTGCTATGGAGGATCCGAATCAATGAATGAAATGCCTTAATACACAGGTGACGTGAAGGAAGCAGTGGGCTATAGAAGACTGCGCAACATTATTATCCAGGAGAATAAAACATGTGGTCACAGATTTTTAATCAAACGTTCAAACCACAACATTTTCTAGAGAAAGAAACAGTTCTTCCCGTAGTCAACCCAAAAGTTGGTGGTATAGGGATCAATTAATCAATTATACATGTATGGCAATTCAAGTTTTAACAAAATAGGCTTCCACATAACTTTTAAAAAAAGACAAAGAACATAATTTATTGCATAGTATTTTTGTAAGTAGATTGTTGTTTATTTCAAAATAAATGTCTACCACTTGTCTGTTGTCTGATGTTTTCGTTTCTGTTCATCTGTTTACTCTTCCAACAAGAAGGTTTTGGGCCCACATAAACATGGTAAAACCGTCTTCTTGTCCGACACTCCCCATTCTAGGGCATGCATAGGATCACACAACCAAACTCTCCTTCTCGTTTCTTTACGACAGTTGAACTGCAGAGGGCAGTATTTCACTCTTTCCAAGTCCGTCTGAATGTTTTTTTTTTAATCTCGGTCTTTTTCTCTGGTATTGAAGCAGCAGCAATTCCAACCAGCATGTTCTTAATTGGTAGTGTGCACTTACAAAAGCTCATAAATACAATGCCCCTGTCCTTCAGACAACTACTGTTCAACAGTAGTTTCAGAACCAACTGTGTTATTAGCTGCTGTAAAGGGACAATATAATGGGAACCCCATCCAAATAACCTTGGTCTACGTACCCTCATATTCGGATTGGGAAGCCTGTACAGTTCGTTCAATATGTTGTGTTTCTGTGAGATGCTTATGAAATGGAGCAGTAAGGAAATGTCACATTAACAATAACAGTGATACATTATGAATATAAACTAGTGGTCTGGGCTGGTGGTGTTTGGATATGTGTACTATCATGTGCTACATGCATTTTGGATTTAATGCACAACAAATAATTAAACTTTCAGGTTGTTATATGAAAAAACAGAAATGCATACCTAACCAAATTGGTTATATCAATGTTCATATCAGTTGACATAACCACGATTGTGTAATGGGTAACACAATTCCTATTCACATAATTAAACAAACGAACGGGAACAAACATGTTGACGGGCTCGTGCCAAGAAGAGCCCTTCGATATATGATGCCAAAACGTTCGACAAGTTACCCCACCAGATCCTCCAGTGGGGGGCGTAGTAACCACTATCACCATCACGGCTATGACGCGTTGATGTGCAGTTGAGCAGGAAGCAGTTGCCATGTTTGAGTCCATTTCTATGGTTTGAGCCAAGGCCAAAGCCCCTCACCATGAGTGTGAATGGCCACAACTAAGTTGTGAAATGTACAGTGTGTTTTGTCTGTTGTTTTTGCAAAAACCAGATGCAACATATATGCATTTATGTATTGTGCCTGAATTGCACACACACACACACACACACACACGCACACACACACACACACACACACACACACACACACACACACACACACACACACACACACACACACACACACACACTATAACTAGTATAACTATAGGCCTACAGGAATGATTTCTATGCAATTCCAAAGTTTGAATGAACCCAGGTTAATTTATTACATTTTGGTTTGGATATTCGGAAGCCACCATAATATCACAGGTAGTTAAAACTTGGTCGGCCTACTACTGGAGGTGACCCTCACTTGCATGGTCTGGCTGCAGCAGGCCATGCAAGTGAGGATCTGCCGCTGGCTTCTGCCCAGAACGACACATGACTACGTACTTCCCATTCCATTCCCGTTATGGTAGCCATGGTGCCCTGCTAAAATTAGATACGAATCTGACATGAAGCTCTACAATATGACTAACCTTATCGTTTTATTAGTTTTGAATAAGGACACAAGGTAACACTGCTGGCATGTGAATGTGTTTAATGCCCGTTTCTACCTCGCCGTACAGCAGCTATACTTCGCATTTTGTTTGGGTGCGCAAATCGAACATTTTAAGGCCAGATGTGTGAAGGTTGTAGATGCAACACGTGTTTTGCAAGGTGAATTCAGTTCATACCAAAGACACACAGATGTGACTTTATTCTACACATGAGCTCCCAGCACGGCCCCTATTGAACCAATCGTAATGGTCCAGTGAGCGGCTCGCCCCTCCTCTGCTCCTCTGACGTAACAGCGAGCGACTAGAGGCGCGGATCATCGCAGCACCCCTTTGCCGAGTTTTTTTTGTTAGCGGAGAATCAACTGCGAAGGATCAGGGCAAGAAATATGGCTGGTTACCTGAAGGTCCTTAGCTCTTTGTCGAGGTCTGCGGCATCTCTTTCGAGAAACCCGGCGGTGCTGGCGCCGGCGGCCACTTGCCAGGCGCTGCAACAGAGGAACTGTGAGTTGGAGCTCATCATCATCGTCTTGTTGTTTGAAAGACGTGTTGACTCGAAAGTGCTTCGACGGTCGCCGGCAACAATACGCCTAGTCGCCGTTAGCTTTGCCCAATTACTAAAGTGCCGTGAAATCAATGCAACAATGAACGCATAGGACCGGGCAATCAAAAGTCAGCGCTGCAAGATGTAATTGTTGAATAGCGAGGTTGATGTTCTCCACCAGCCTACTGGGCTCCTCTGGGCTCCTGGACCCCGCCGGCAGAACCGAGGGGCCACGCTTTGTCCTCTTCCTTCATTTTGCAGACTTTCTTTTTCTCCCCCTGGTTGTCGAATACGTATCGTGCCACCGGTCGTTTCACCGCCGAATCCTCCGACGACCAACGCATGTTATTCGGGGTTTCGATTGCAGTGCGTCTCTTCTTCTTCACTTCACCACTCACTTTGTACTTCTTTAGGAAGATCTGCCACGAAGAACCTGGCAGGCTTTGAATGGATCGGCGGTTTTTTTTTGCCGCTAGTCGACTTACAAGGAAATAACCACTGGTTGGCAGTATTATATAGCCTAGTGAGTCGATAGCGTTGTTAGTTGTTACTCGTGTCCTTTGTGGTATTAGTAGTAATGCTGCTACTTTCCGCTCACGTCTGCTCCGACTTGGAAACTTTCCCCACAAGGTCAGACGCAGACAAGACTCTGCAAGCCGAAGAGGGCAATGGCTGCCAGAGACGCCCTATGCTTCATCATAGTTCAATGTATTCAAGATCTGGCATTACACCAATTTTCTCCGATGATTGTTCACGTATTTAATTTAAGTAGTTTTAAATCTTTGAATCTATGAACTTTGCTGCGCGCACCCCCCCCCCCCCCCCCCCCATCTCGCCCCAGCTCTAACGGGTCAATTGAAGGACATGTAGTTAGTTGTAATCCTCAGGTGTGTTACATTACAGGTTCACGGTTAGCAGCTCCATAGTTACTGCTGGGTCACTTTGGCGTCTGACAATAATGCCCATTGTTGGCTTTAGTAACGTTGGACCAAACAGTACTGTCTCTATGCTGCTGTTTAAAAAACCCTTATGCACTCCACCAATGCATGGAGTGGATAAACAGGGAGCAGGCCTACTCTAATAAGAACCGACAAATATTTGGTATTAGAACTAGGTCTGTATAAATAATCACTTGAATCACTGTGCCTTTTATTTACATGGACAAAGACACAACCTAAACTGTACAAGCGGGCGTCTTTTTGGTTAAAGAAAGAGTATTGTAAAACTCAGAACTGTTAGCCTTTATAGGTTGGGAATTTTGAGACCCCTTGTGTGGTTTGGGGCTTAGTTTTTGAGGCTTGAAAAAAGACCTCTGCCAACAAACCTGGTCCAGGGGAAGTTTTTTCCAACACACTCTTTGTTTTACATTCTCTGCAACTGGTGAGGTTTGTCAGGGTTTCAATGATCAGACGAATGCTGCGTAGCAGTCAATGCTGACCAGGCTACAAACTGTTGACTTCCATTGAATTGTCACATTTTTCTCTTTTCGAATACACATCACAGGGGAGCTGACAGATCCCAGATTAGTAGTCTGTAGCCCACATAGAGAAAGTTATGTAATCTAGCTGTTTTTGCTATAGCTCCTCCCCGCTGTGCTCCCATTCCTTTTCATAGTGAATGTCCTCTGAGCACATCTAGGTTAGACCTCTCAGAGGCCAACAGACCCGCTTTGGCCATTGATTGTAGTGGACATTGGTGAACCGCGTCTCTCTAGCTTGATCTATTCTAGTAACGAGACATCTCTATACATCTACATCTGTCGACATCTTTTGAAAATGTCAAACAGTCTAGTTTGCATTTTCAAAGGACGTCAACAGTTCATTTGGCTTCATAAAACCCATGCAGTCATCGTAATTTTATCTAGAACGGTGACATCTTTTTGTGAGCGATGCATTCCAAAGGGACAGATGCCCTTGACAAGAACAATCAGACTTTTAAAAGGTTTGCAGCAAACATATTCATTAACCAGTCCCCTCTATGACTTTGGGCGCTCTGTTGGAAGGCATTATCTTGCTGTCACCTTCAAAATAGTACCTGGGATGTTAGCTTAATGTAATCAATACACTGAGTAGGCAAAGACAAACTGAAAATGTGTTGATCTTTTATTAGGCCTATCTGGAATGATTCAAAGTGCTCGCTTGCTGATCAAATCTTTTCACTGAAGTAAAGCTTAACTCAAACACATTGCTTGTGTTTTTGGTCTTGCAGACAGACAGTCAGACAGAAATACTTTAATGATCCCTGAGGGAAATTGCATTGCGTACACCTTTTCACTGTGCTGTTGTATTTGTTTACATATGCTGGTTGAAAATACGAAATGGGGCAGTTTTTCAAAGCGGTTTTCCCTCCCAAGTGGTTTGGAACATCTAGGAAGTGAACCAGGGCTATTTTGACAGGTGCTACTACTTTAGACAGTGCATGATAAAGGTTACATTCCCTTGAAGGCGCATGCTGGCCTATGGTCTCCTCGTGGTGTTCTGCAGAATGTAGCCTCTGCTTTCTTGATTGTAGATCATGTCGGGGCACAAGGGGAATGCTGATGATATCTGCATGCTTTGGACTTATTTCAGGAGTTGTCCATTTACAGGGAATATATATATATAAAATCTCTTGCACCCTTCCAGAAAACCATATTAGCAACAATGTTTTTTCATATACCAAAATCAGTTAGATGTTGACAGATAGTTTTAGCGTTCTTTAACCTTGACCAGCATCTGTAAGATTGAAGCTATTCTGTTGACTTACCAGGCACAGTGTGTGAATGCTTTCACCACACATGTTCATGCATTAGTCATAAAGGGAGTGTTTGGTAAACCACAGAAGATGACACGTTTGTGTAGCCCATGATATAATTACAAATTTGGACCCTAAATTTGACTTTTTCCCAATGACCCCAGTATGTTTCCTTTTCTGTTGTTGGGCCACAACTTGCACCCTTGGTGGACTTTTAGATGTAGTTTTGTGATTGTATTAATTATTCATTTATTTCAACAGATGCCGACAAACGCATCAAGGTGGCCCAGCCCGTGGTGGAGATGGACGGAGACGAGATGACCAGGATCATCTGGGAGTTCATCAAGGAGAAGGTACGGGGCCGGAGTGGGAGGAAGCGCCCCCCGATGTGTCTGTCTGTCAGCCCAAAAGGGGGCGGAACGCGGCACAGGCTGTCTGACGGTTCTATTTTTACCCAACCGACTGACACGTGGCTGCGAGGGTAGAGCGAGAGCAACTGTACAGAGAGAGAGAAAGAGAGAGTGAGGGAGAGAACGAGAGAGGGAAGATTATGTTTGTATGCAGTGGGGGGAGGGTTTTTTATGACTGGATGATTTCCAATTGGTGAGAGCAGATGGTGCATTGACTCTGGGAAAGGGAAAACATGGAGGATCATGGGGGGGGATTGTTCAGGGGGGTTTTGTTAAGACAACAGGAACATACAACACCATAACAAAAAAGGAATAAAAAACATTAAATGAATGGTGATAGTTAAATGAGTCGTTCATCAATTTTCCTTGATATGTTGAAATTGCTATTCCGATTGCAACTTATTTCAACCTTATCGCAGAAAGTATATATATATATATATATATATATATATATATATATATAGAAAGTTGCACCATTTGGAGCCATCTGAATTGTGACGACGTGGTCATCGCTGTACGTGGTGGGTCTGATGGAAGGGGCTCTGTTCTGCTGTGGTTAGCTCATCCTGTCCAACGTGGATGTTGAGTTGAAGTACTACGACCTGGGCCTCCCGTACCGCGACCAGACGGACGACCAGGTGACCATCGACTCCGCCCTGGCCACCCTCAAGTACCACGTGGCCGTCAAGTGCGCCACCATCACGCCAGACGAAGAGAGAGTGACGGGTAGGACGCCTCCTTTGTTGTCTAGTCAGTGCTGAGTAGGGCTGCACCATTTTAGGAGAAGATCGCATTGCGATTTTTTTCTGGCAGACTTTGCGATTTCAATTTGATTCACGATTTTCTTCAAGTCATGCTTCAGTGCAATATTCACAATGTACAGTAACATGTACAGATATGACAATTTCATTCCATTTAAAAAAGATAAATGCCATTACTCTAATGCAAGAATGAAAACTAAAGTTAAGAATTGATTTCAAAAGTATTTATTAAGAAACATGCATGCACAAGTTAAATAAAATACAAAACAATTCCCAAAATGCAAAACCAATGTTAAATAAGTAATTAGAAAAACAAAACTTGATTCCCAAATAATCTTGCCCAATAGCAGTAGGTAGGCCTATGGGTCAAGGTCAGTCTTTTATGCCTCAAGAGAACTAGCTTATCAACATTTATAGCAGCAGTTGAAGTACTTTATTCAACCCTATAATAAAAAAACAATTAAAAAAAAATGTTTTTACAGAAAGTAAAACTGTAAAGTAATGGTAATCAAATAAAATTCTTACCAAATCAAAATTACCCTACCTGTCCCTTCTGAAAAACATGTCAGACATTAATTTAGCTGGGTCATTCATTTATGGCTCAGCAGCACCCAAATTTCCCTTATAGCATTAAACATAGCGAATATCTCTTTTAAACAAAAGTAAAAGCTGTAATTGTCTGTTTGCTACTATGGGCCTGGGTATCAGCTCCACTAGACTTTTCACCCCACTTTTTCATCATACATGCGTCATGCAGATTCCCGTGGTGATTTTTCAAGTGACGCTATAAATTGCTTGTGTTTCCACTGGACTTTGCAACTTTAGCGTGACAGGTTTTGCACAGTGCCTGTGTCTGGTGCACGTCTGTAGCCTCAAACCTGAAATACTCCCTTCTGACCGACGTGCTCTTTTTTTCTTGGGGATTAAATCCCCCAACTCCGCTACTGATCCGGCTGCAGCCATTTCTGAAATGAATGAGCAGGTGGAGCAGGTTTCACTGTTTGGTTAACCTGCCGCTTCTGATTGGTGAGCTTGGCAGGATGGCATGGAGAAGGCATGCATGCGTAAAATAGGCGACAACAGATCCGGGGTCAGCCAGGAGCACTGCAAAAAACCGTAGCTTTGACGATCACATGATCGCCTTGTCTGAAATCACAATATTGACCAGAAAACAATAAATCGTTCAGCCCTAGCACTGAGCTTATTATGAGCTTGAGCTTTTTTTGTGTTACATTCCTGTTGTTTGTTGTATTATTTTTTTATTTTCAGCCGCCTGTCTAGTGATGAAACCGTCATAACCGTCTCTCCTGGCTTCAGTAAAATCTCAGTTTCTGATGTATTTTCTTAAAATTACGGTGATCTGATTGTAAGGGTGTTCCCTCGCCAGAGATTATCAGTAATACAAACCAGCTTTATTAGGAGAGCTCCACTTCTGTTTTAGGTGATTATACCGTCTGCGACTTTGTCTGCATGCTTCTTTACCACAAACATTACAAATTAAGTAGCAAGTCTCCAAAATGGCTAAGGCTGTTGTTAACATCTGTGGCGATGAGAACGCACACTACATGCTGTTTGGCGGAATGGGTACAGCAAAGTCATCTTGGAAAATGCTGTTGGTCCTGGCCAGGTTCATCACCAGACTGGTGGTGTCCTTTTAGAATTAGTTGTGTGTACACACCATGTGTTGTTGAAGCGATGTGTACCGTTTCAGAGTTCAGCCTGAAGAAGATGTTTGAGCGTTGTTTACGGTTTCAGAGTTCAGCCCGAAGAAGATGTTTGAGCGTTGTTTACGGTTTCAGAGTTCAGCCTGAAGAAGATGTGGAAGAGCCCCAACGGAACCATCAGGAACATCCTGGGGGGGACGGTCTTCCGTGAGCCAATCATCTGCAAGAACATTCCCAGGCTGGTGCCAGGATGGACACAGCCCATCACCATCGGCAGACACGCCTTTGGCGACCAGGTCGGCAGCCGCTGAATACCCCGTCTCATCGTGTAGCTCTTGTAGTTCTTTATGTCATGTTTTTGTAGTTTTTTTCTGCTATTTTGTAGTTTTTTTTTGTGGTATTTTTGAAGTTGGTCACTCCAGTGATTCCTCCACATTGGTGTGATGTCAGTCGTCACGGCGCTCCTCACACGCTCCTCCCGTCCCACACACAGTACAGGGCCACCGACTTTGTCATCGACCAGCCGGGCAAATTCAAGATCATCTTCTCCCCGGCCGACGGCAGCCAGGGCAAGGAGTGGGAGGTGTACGACTTCCCGGCCGGCGGCTGTGGAATGGGCATGTACAACACAGACGAGGTGAGGACCTCCCCCACGCTCGCCACTTCATTTCACGCTGGTTAGTTCTGACGGGCGGCGGGGGTGGGGGTGGGGGGGGGGGGGGGGGGGGGGGGCGGCGGGGAACGGAGACCCAACCCCAATAAGAGCGAGGGCGCCGGCGTTCCGGGGGGCCGGACGGAGCGACCCCCATTACCGCCACACACGCTGCGGACCGCCGGGCGCCTGCACACAATAAAACTCCTGGCCTGTTTTTCTTTTGTTTAGAAATAAAACAATAAACTCCAAATCTCCCGCTATCGCCGCCCCTTATCGTGGAGATCTAAATCAAGCGTGGCGCTCTGGGCCCGCGGTCCGCCCGCCCGGCCGCCCTGTGTGTCAGCAGCGGCGGCGCCTGAGGGCTTGTTTGATTTTACAACACTGGAGGTCATTCACGGGGCTGTAGAGCCGTCCCGGG
>JAXIVH010000013.1:3569701-3597201 GCA_036785325.1 Urophycis tenuis
CAGCATAGCCGCAGTGTAACACACAGTACACAGTATCGGCCACATTACTAATTCAATACTCGGTGTTCCCCCCCCCCCCCCCCCCCCCCCCACCCTTCATTTCTTGCTTGTTTTATTTTCTTTTTCTCTTTCGAGTGTTTGGACAAATGAAGTATTTAACTCTCCAGACAAATCAGTCTCTCCTTTCCAAAATAAACCCCAACCGAAAAAAAAAAAAAAAAAAGAATAGACCCCGTTGAGTAGAGCTGCAGGATGCAGTGATGGCCTGAACCAGAGACGTCTAAATAAGAAATTACTCGCAGCCTTCTATAGCGGGGCACACTAAATGGAAAGACAGAATATTAGCGATGAAATAGCTCTGCTTGGAGACAACATTGGAGAAAAGAGTGTGGGGAGAGGTTGAAAAAAAACCCAACTGAATATAAAGGAGAAAAGACAGAGTTGAGGGAGTAGAGGAGAAGAGCATTCAGCAAGGAGGATATAAAAGGAACAGAGAGGGGGGCGAGGGAGTGAGACAGAGAGCTATGGAAGGAAAGAGAGAAAGAGAAAGGAGAGAGAGAGAGAGAGAGAGAGAGAGAGAGAGAGAGAGAGAGAGAGAGAGAGAGAGAGGGAGGGAGGGAGGGAGCGGGGAGGGGAAGGGAGAGGGGAGGGAGAGAGCATAAGAGAGCTAGAGAAAGAGGGGGGCATGGGAGAGCAAGAGAGGGAGAGAGAGAGAGCATGCAAGGAGAGAGAGAGAGAGAGTGAGAGGAGAGAGAGATCAAGAGAAAGAGGGAGGAGGGAGGGGGGAGTGAGAGAGAAACAGAGACAGAGGACGAAAGAGAAAGACAGAGAAGAGAAAATCAGAGAGGGGGAAGGGAGAAAGAGGGATAGCCACAAGAGACTCAAAAACCACAGAATAAAATCCTCTGTCTGTAACTCTATATAGATATACAAAATATGAATCCTAATGTATGTGGACACTTTGCATGCACACGCATGGGGGAATGACAGTCTAGCACGCAGCACGCATGTCGTTGAACTTTAGTCATTAGGTTCATGAAAACACACGCAACCAAACAACAACAAAAGCACAGTGAGATCATGGAAGACGTCTCGTCTTATCACCAGCACGCGCAGTTTCTTCTCCTGATGCAGTACGGACGTGGTAGGGGTGTGTGTGTGTGTGTGTGGGGCGGGGGGGGGGGGGGGGGGGGTAGGGGGGTAGGGGGGGTAAAGCTTTACCAAGCTACTTGGTTCCATTTTAGCAACCCCGAAGTCACACCAACGCTCACAGCCATTGAAAGCCATCGATATAACACAAATACCGAGAGACGACGTCGCAATACGCTGTCGTCCATCAGAGAGAGAGAGACAGAGATATGTGCGGATTCAGGTCTTAACTCTTTGTGTGACGGGGAGACGTACACAAAAACTGACAGCGTGATGTCATCGATCCACCGAGTGTCCTACATACTGCAATGGCCCCAGATTTACTCAAGGTGAGGCCCACAATGAACCACAGAAGCCTATTAACACTAGAGGTCTCTGGAGTGCCTTGTGATGGTTAAAAACCAACCGCATTCAAACTGGCTGAACCAGACGGTGCGGATGGAACCGTCGCCGTCAGTCTTTGTATTATCCTTCTACCTCCTGGTAACAAATTTCAGTCGGAATTACTTTTCTTTTCGTCCAAGTTTCATTCTTTTTAAATCAAAACCCCTTTGTCTATCTCTTCTTTTGTACCTTCCTCCTAGTTTCCATGGTTACCTCTCTCTCCGCTCCGTACACTATCTATCTCTTCCTCCGCTTCCCTTCTCTCTCTCTGTCTCTCTCACTCTGTTCTTATCTTTCTCATTTTGCTTTCATCTCTGCCTCCCTTCCTCCTGCTTTATCCCACACCCTCCTCACTCTGCCTTTTATCTCTCTTCACTTTCATCTGTCTTTCACCTTTCTCTCCCCTTCAAGCCTGCCATTCCATCATGCTGCTTTTTCTTTCCGTTCTTACCTATGGATGAGGAAAGTTTTATCGGTTTCCCCGTCAATTCTGCATTTTTAATCATTTCCACCAGCGCCAATTCAACCAGCCTGCCTCCCTTTTCAATGGCGTGTTGCATTTGTCCTGGGCAGAATGTGTGTGTGTGCATGTGTGCGTGTGTGTGTGTTTGTTGTGTGTTCAATGAAAACCATAGGAGCACAGGAGTCTGGAGTCCCTTCGCTATCTTAAAGAACAGCTAATGATTTCCTGTCGTGATATCTAGAGATTAATTGATTTGTTTTGCTCTCCCTATTGCCGTGCCAAGACGTGGAGCAGCGCCTGTTCCGGTCTCTGCGGCGGCGGCGTTGTTTTGACGTGCTGGCTTCACGTTCACGTCTCTCAGTCCTCACATTTCAATGTATAAGGAGCTTGATCCCTGCTATACCGGACTGAGGCGGCCGGGCGTCTACCAAGCCTTATTGTTTTGTGTTTGGTGGGGCTAGCGTTCTCCTATATGATCTTATCTGAGTGGAGACTACATGCCACTTAGTGGTGGGTCTGCATGGAGCTGCCGGGGTTAAGGAAGCCTGCCGTCGTATCACACTGCGATGAACATGTTACTATGAAGAATAGAATGCCTCTCTCTATGCACATCACCTGGGAGATAGTAATGATAATATTCTCTTCCACACATGCATGCAGAGAGACACACGCACACACACACACACACACACACAGACAGACAGATACACAGACAGAGACAGACACATGACAGACACACACACATACACACACATTCACAGACACACGCACGCCCGCCCGCCCACACACGCACGCTCGCACTCAAACGTGCGTGCACATGCATACAGCCACGCACACACAGCCACACACACACACAGCCACACACACACACACACACACACAGACACACACACATACACACACACACACACACACAAAGACACAGACTCAGACACACGCATACACACACACACACGCACACACACATAATGAATCACCCTTTAATTCTCACCCCTGAACTAACAGTTTAACTAGGGCCAGCGCCTGACACTATAGTCTCCCGGCACACACAGAAGAACATGTCTATATATGCTAAGGAAGTGTATATTATGCATAGCCTATGCTAAGAAAGTGTGTATATTGTGCTCCTGGTGATTCCCCTGTAGGGCCATATACATAGGGATAGGGGAGTGTGTATGAATGTATGTGTGTTGCTTTCAGTCTGTGACAAACTCATTCCATGAGACACTGCATGTGGTGTGTGTGTGTGTGTGTGTGTGTGTGTGTGTGTGTGTGTGTGTGTGTGTGTGTGTGTGTGTGTGTGCGTGCGTGCGTGTGTGTGTGTGTGTGTGAGGAAGTTTTGTGCTGCAGCTCCTCTGACTGAAACCAGCCACCCCCCCCCCCACCCTCCCCCCCCCCCTCCTCCTCCTCCTCCTCCCCCACGCGTCCCTTCCCCTTAAAGTACCACAACTATTCAAAAAGCAGAATAAAGAAAACCTGAATAGAGGAAGAGAAAAAAAATGGGGTCCCAAGGCGAGAAAGAAAAGAAAAACAATGAAAGAAAACAGAATGAAAAGCAGCCACAAAAATAGAAAGAGGAGAGAGAAGGACGAGAGGGACGGGAGGAGGAGGAAGCAAAGCACAGCAGAAACCCCAGATATATATATTTAATATATAAATACATATGTCTCCTCTCCCACCCAGACGCCATGCAGGAGCCCTGATGGAAATGAATCAGAAGTAGGACAGAGAAGAGGCTACAGAGGGAACAGTGAGGCAGATTGGTTTATAGTCATTCACTGAGTTAGGCTAGTTCTGCCTTTTTAATCGAATGGGAGATTTGAATACAGGTTGCATGTTGTCATGAGGAAGGACAACCGGGAAGACGTGGCCCCAAACTAAGAAGAGATTCATTATTGTTGTTATTTTCAACATTTCTCGGGGTCTGACGTTTCATGTTGTCATTGTCGTAGGTATTTGGCCAAAATCACTTATTCATCCTCCTCACTGTTTTTTTCTGTATCATTTATTATCAGTGTTGTTCGTTGGTGTTTCCAGAAACCAATATTGTTACATATTTATTATGATGTCGCTGCAGCCCTGCAGGAACAGCATGGGGAAATAAATGCAATGACAAACACAAGGTGCACACTTGTCTCCTGTCCATGTGACATGCTGACATGATATATATAGGAGAATGCATTTCAAAGACGACGTGCATTGAGATTCGTCCCATCCGTCTGACCGTTGTAAGCAAACATTGTGCATGCAGTTTCGTGCCATTGCTGCTGTGACTTCTACAAGCCTTTCACACTGAACGTCCATGCAGATTGCTCCCATTGGCCTGACCGTTAGATGCATTTCCTAGACAATGTGCATGCGGTTTCCTCCCATGCGTCTGACTGTGGTGTTAACAGTGTTAAGTCCACAGCCTTCCAGTCCTCCCGGTGTGGGTTGGCTCCGTCCACCGGCAGAGATGATGTCATGATCTAGAATCTGATACCGGCTATCAGCAATACCATCTGTAATTGAAAACACTGACCTTCCATCTTTAATCTGGCAGAGATGCACGGGACAAACACTAAAAATGGTGTTGTCCAGTACAAAAGAGGAAGCTGTAATGACTGTCTGCAGTGATGTTATGCTTTTAGACGTTGAAACTGCAAGATTATCTTTGGACCAAATGGCAATTGTTATTCCAATATTGATCAGTTACCATTGTATTTAGTCCATTGAAAGAAAGAAAAAATCCTTTAAAAATATAATTGTGTGGGTCTAAATGTCAAATTTATCTTATCTATTTAGCTGGAATGTTACAAGAACAATAATACAATACTTTACCTGCATAGAGCTGTGTTTAAACGTGAAACTCTAAAGGCTTTGGTATGGGTTTGTACGATCCAAACAGTTTAACTAGGTTAAGAAGGGTCGTTAGTGGTTGATTTGCATATTTTGAATGGCTCGTCTGAGAAATAATATGAAGGCACGTTAACAAAGGTTTTGAAGCATTTTAGGACACAACAACTCATTTGTATGTACACTATTTGCATAGTGTAAGGAAATCAATGTAGGCTTTAAATAAATGCCTAGCTAAACATCAACAATGTTTTTGCTTAAAGACATGTTTTGTAAATTAACACAAAGAACAATAATTCATTTGACAGTAATAAAATGAAATAGAATTAAAACATATGTTACAGTATGCAATGAGAACAGAAAGGAATATAAACAATTTATTTGTGCAATGCATCATGGGTAATCCTCAGTTTGAAGCACCTTGAAAACTACCTCATTCCTCCTTCCTTCACTTCCTTTCTAGTCATAGCGAGGGACTTGTGTCACACCTTGACAATGCTACATTTAAATGATGTATTATCATCAATCATCTTACTTTTGGTGTTAAAAAAGCCTAATTCTGCTCAGCTACAAATGTATTCATAATTAGCAGTTCACAATGGACCAACAACTAGCCAAGCCAATCAGCAGGCGTGTTGGATTAGGTGCACAGGACCTCATTTCCTTGTTTGCTTTACGGCGGTATGCTCTGAACAACCTGTATTCCTGCTTTTCAAAGCACAGAAGGATTTAAAAGAAGGTTACTTTGTCAGAAAATGAATATTTCTCTCACCAGCCAAAACAAAGCACTAGATCACATTTAGTCACAGAAGCAAAATGATGGGTTTTCAGAGACAGAGCTCGGCGCATTGTGCACTGGCTTGCTAACAGAGCTCATCAAAATCAGTGTATACTGTTGTTTACCAAGGCTCAAGACACATCCAAACACGATTGCTCAACAGATTCATGTGATTGGTTATGTGTTTTGTATATGGTCTTTGGTTTGCTTCTATTTGGACTACTTCAAGTCAAAACGCAAAGTTTGCTCCCAATTTGTATTTTTCTTGTTGTCTTATCTCTTTAGGGGTTAAGCTATGAAAGTATCTTAATTTATGTGACTCATTTATTATTTTAAACCATACATGAGCTTGTTTAATACATCATGTCAAGCTAGCAACACAAAATAGAAGTCCTCTCCCCAAGACATATAACATATATGTAACATATGTTCATATTCATACTCATATTCATTGTACATTGTATATATATATTTATTTTATTATAGTTATTTTACTTTTCTACTTTTTTCCTTTTTTTTTTTTTACTTACTTATATTTTTAATACTGTTTTTTCCCTTGCACCAATTGCACCAAGTCGAATTCCTTGTAGGTGTAAACCTACTTGGCAATAAACTTGATTCTGATTCTGATTCTGATTCTGATTCTGAAGACATAGCTTGACAGCCATTGATGAAATCGGACCTAAAGTTGCAGTGAATGAGCAGGCTTTAAGCGTGAGGAGTTTTGTCCAACAGCCGCATTACAGCCATTTGACTTTGGGTGAAACTACTTTTGCGTGTATTGCTGTCAGACCACTGCCATGGCGAGGTATGGGGAACTAGTCTGGCCTGGATTCACTTGTTGCCACAACAATCCAATGACCAACCACTGCTGGTCATAATTTCCTGTTTTTTAAAAGGCACGTTTTTAAACACCTGGTGTCCCCATGTCCCCCTAAAAGGCTTCTGGGAGGTGGATACATTATGTGTCATGTAGCTTTAACGAAGCGAGTATCCGTTTGTGTCTGTGTTTCTATAGGCTACAGTCAATGCATCAGAGGTGGGTCTGGGTCATGCACATCGTGACATCACATCTCGATGACCGCCTCCATTTCAGAAGTATACGAGATGGGGATTGTTGGTAGTCATGGGGTTTTGGTCATTGTTCAGTAAGTCATTGTAAAATGATTTGTCATTATGCAGTGATATTGCTGTTTGAATCTGCCACAGCGTTTCCAATGCGAGGCATGGGTAAAACACATTTTTGATAAACCTAATGTTAACGCATATTTATGTTTATTTAGGATAATAGGTTACTATAGCTCTCTCTCTATGCTTCACAAAATGGTGGAGATGCCAACAGAATACCATAATGCATTCTGATGTACAAGCCCTATTGCAGAAACATACTCAGCACATGCATTATTTTTAATAATTTGGCATTGTTGGATGTTGAAAAAACAAAACAAACACCTTACCCTGCACCGTATGTGTCACCAATATGAACATATGTACATAAATGAGAATTAGCAGTAACTCATCAGGAGTACCCAATAACCTCAATCACACGTCACAATAGTGGTGAATATTATATAAACAAAAAGCCTATCTTTGAATCAAATTTCACATATGGGCCTATAATTATAGGCTACCATTGTTGTCTATAACATAATGGCCCTAGCAGACTTTCCTAAAGTCTAATTTCTAACAAAATCTGTGATAAGCGTGGACGTGACTGAGAAAGTATAATTTTCAAAGTAATAGCCCATGCTTAAAAGAGAATATTAACCTTAGCACACCTTCTTATTGTATTTCAGTAAGCACTTCGCTGCCCATGCATGCTCCAAATATTATGAACTCACCCCATCCCTGCTTATCTGTCTGAATGTAACAATTGGGAAATGGGCTATCCACAAGTTAGATAAGCATATATGCTAGTTCAATGCACAGGATATTATTTCTGAACCAAATTAATAACCCAAAATGTTTCTACATCTTTCTCACGGAGCAAGCGTTGTGGCTGTGAGGCTACTATCCTCAACCGCATGTTTTAACTCCAGTGTTCAAACTGTGGAGGCTTTAATGAATTAGTGAATGAAATAAAATAAAAAGCAACAACAAAAGCACAGATACACAATTGTATCATAGGAATAACTCGTGGCTATCTGCTTTCAGCATCCGTTTGGCTTACATTCGACACAATTCTGCTGTATTGTGCTAAAATGGTCTCCATGAACCAACGTTTGGAGCGACCAGGTCATGGATGCTCGACTAGTTTGGAGATGAGTTTAGATGGCGTGTGGTTTCTTCAGCAGCGGTATCAATGTAGACGTCATCCTGTTATTACCAACACAGCCACAAGATGTCACTGCTGTTCTACTCTGAAAACCCCCACGTTGCCTTCGTGTATTTTTCCTCTGTGTGTCGCCTATCGCAACTTCATCCACGAACACGTGCGTCAGTGGCCCGGTTGTTTAGTGTACATGGACGTTTAACAGGCTATGAAGTGAAGTCCTAAGTGAGCACTTTGTAAAACGTGTTCATTTCATGCATCGGTAAATGACAGTAGCGTCCGTCAATCGTTGTCCTTACCTGTGCATCCTGAGTAAGAAGCTCACGGCCACTGAGGCAGCAGCAAGAGATGGAGTTAGGGGACAAGGTCAACGAATTGAAAACAACCACGAAAGAAAAGAGCTACGCTTATATTTTCAAGTGAAACTGTCATTCCTATTTTGTCAGGTAGGATTTGAGCTTCATTTGGCAGACCACTAGAGGGATCCTATCCACATTAACGAACGCCTAACCTGACGAGGCGTGTAGTCTTTTATTGAGTTGCAAATTATGACCCCTGTTTATTTAAATGATCAATCACGTGCCATTGTGACAATCTTTCACAGCATTGAACAATCAAAATACAGACCCATGTCTTGGGGGAGGCTGTTATGGTAAAGGTTTCGCTCCATTTTAAACTTTCAAACGTGTTACCACTTCATTACCATTCATTTGGGCTGCTGCTGCATCCCCCGATCAGGGGAGTGGCCGAAGACCCGTGATGTGTGGGAAGGAAGAGGCTTTGGTATACATGAGACACCGCAGAAACTGACCAGATGAGTGGCTTTAGAAGTGGGACACCCATTGACCTCCCAGACTGACCAGGTGCAGATCACAAGCGAAAGTGAATTTGACTGTTGATGCCTACACCAGTGTGGAGCTTCAGCCTTTTCAATACTTAATATTATAGGCTCATAGTATACATAATATTCAGAATACATCATATTTAGCCCCATATGAGCGCTTTTAGAAACACTTTGCAAGCTACAAAGCTTCTAAACAAACGTATGAGGACACAATGCATTTATTTGACTGGCTCCCTCTAGAGATTGTGTTACATTGCATTTGGCCCACAGGCCCCCAGATACTCAGATGTAGGCCTACAGGTGCAAGCCTCTTCTGGCCATGGTTGTAATGCCGATTCACTCTTCACAGGAGATGTCATATCAGCTTTCAGGGCTGCAGACGGAAAGACTTCTTCTGCTAAACAGGTAACTTTGAATGAATCCCCACTCAATGCAATCAAGTGGCTCAATGTTGTTCACTACATTTCATTCTTTAATGTCTTTTCTTAATTACATTTTTGTCTCGTGGGATTCTAATTTGTATCCCTAAAAAGGAGCGGTCGGATTGACATGGTTTACAGCATGATTGAGGCTAATTCATAGACTTAAATGGTGGACAGAGTTTGTGAATGTCTGCGTGCAACAGCCACAAGATGCCCTTTATCTGTATTGTGAGCAGTTTTCAACCAACACACTATATAATTCATTTTAATTGATTTAATTTAAATATCATTAAAAATGGACTTCATCAACAGTCATTTAAAGCGGTCTGTGCTGAAAGGCCAAGACACAGACTCTAAGCTTTTCTCTCTCTTCGTTTTCTGATTTAATCAAGCACCTGTTTGTCTATGAAAAGCTGTGAGAAGGGCCCTTTGATATAGGGGTCTGAGTGTGTGTGCGTGTGTGTGCACAAGCACATGAGTGTATGTGTGTGTTTGTACACACATGTGGCTGTGTCTGTGCTATAGTGTGTGTGTGTGTGTGTGTGTGTGTGTGTGTGTGTGTGCACTTGTGCGGGTTTGTGCATGTGTGTGTGCACTTGTGCGGGTATGTGCATGTGTGTGTGTGCATGCGGTATGAATGTGATGTTCTAGCACAAGATCTGTCATTATCACTTAAAGGCATCTTATAATCCCTGCTACAGGGTGATCATTAGTCATGGCATTTGGAAGTGTGCGCCTTTATATACACTTGCAGCACAACTCTTTCCCTGGTTCCCATGTATGATCATCCTTGCAGCAATCTTCAAAGTAAGAGTGTTACCTGCAACAAAATGTACATATTAAATAAAGAATATGCTAGAATCTGACATTTTCCAAAGAGCCATACTAATCGTCAATAATGAGAAACGACTTGCTTGCAATAGAAATATTGAAGAATATTACATTCTACATTCGATATAATGCCTATTTGCCTATAAATCCTTTATAAATAAATCTGTCCTATTTGCATTTTATCTCTCTTGTCCCTAATACATTCCTTAGCTTGAAGCCATAATAATGTCTCCTGTTAAAAAAAGGCACCCCGCAAATTGATATTCCCCTCAGGGCTTAATTTAAAACCTAATGAGGGTTCATTTGAATATCTGTTCTTGAAAAGTTGTGTGTGTGTGTGTGTGTGTGTGTGTGAGTGAGTGTGCGCGTGCATGTGTGTGTGCATGCGTGCGTGTCTGCGCGTGTCTTCAACCATACAAAACATGACGCCATACATTTGTCACGTAACAAACGTCTCATAATTGATTCCACCGCTGTGTGCTGCGCCTGACGCCCAGAGTGTACTTAACAGGAGCGCAGGCAGAGCTCTGCTGTGCGCCGGCTCTAGACAGTCGCTCTGTGTCGACTGGCGAGCGCTGGCGTGTAACAACTTCAGCATGCCTAATGCGGACCTGCAGGTGTGGGCTCTGCTCCGCTGCATGCCAATGATCCCCACGCTCATATCTGTATGCATAAAGCCGCGCGCAAAATCAAAATCAATAACAATAGCAAGCGCCATGGCGGAGGGCACTGATGACAGCGCATGTTGTTTTTAAAGATGTCGTTATATGTAGAAGTGTGTTTATTTAAACATGTCAAATTGAGAGCCGCCATGGAGGACTTTAACCAAAGGCCGGCCTAAATGGCCTACATTTCGTTTTGAGTTGTACTTCTCTGGTTTCGTGGAGTACTTTGAGGTTGAATGGTACTGACGCACACACGGGGTATGGCGTGCTTATGAAATACGATGATAAAAACGTCCAGGCCGTTCCTGCCCGGAGCAGCACGCTGGCACGGGTCCACTGTGGACGATGAAGCACACACATCAAACACACTCTGATCTGAATACCATTGATTTGTTGTACCTGGTGAAATCCTTCAAGTCTGTGTCATGCAACGTTATTAGTTGTTCTGCAGTACAAATGTGTATTGGTTGTATTTATATGGAATAATATTCATATCCCTGCAACAGCATGGTTGAAAAAGACTTCTGTGAGTGCCTCTGTGTTTTTTTGACTTTTAGTTCATCATTGCCTGAGGTCTTGAATCAAACTACAGTTGACAAACTGCATTATATTTACCTTCAGGATGGCCTTCAAATGTGATCTAAACATAAAGAAATGACAGGATTTCATTGAAGACTCATTGAGTCAACTCATCAGTTTCTTCTCATGCATATTGATAAAAAGGTCTATTAATGATAAGGATTATTTTTGTACTGCTTTATTGTAGTCTTGGTCTTTGTGTGTGAAACAGAACCTGAGTGACTGATTCCATTCAGGATACATGTGTGGTTTCACAGGACAGGTCTTCCTTTAGTTGAAGCTCTGACACTGGTCCAAGTTACTTGCAGCTCTTGCAGTTACAAAAACAATGGAGGTAACTGATACTTCAGAAGCTGCCGGTGAGGCTGCTCGCCTCGTTGTGCTTCAGGCCTTGCGGCTTTGAAGAGTGACTAACGGACACTTCAAAAGATGTCTCCGTTGTCTGTAAGACGAAGGTTCCCCCGGTCACGTCTCACTGGTCCCTTTTCACTGGTCCCTCCTCACTGGTCCCTTCTCACTGGTCATGTCTCACTGGTCATGTCTCACTGGTCACTTCTCACTGGTCCCTTCTCACTGGTCCCTTCTCACTGGTCATGTCTCACTGGTCATGTCTCACTGGTCACTTCTCACTGGTCCCTTCTCACTGGTCATGTCTCACTGGTCCCTTTTCACTGGTCACTTCTCACTGGTCCCTTCTCACTGGTCACGTCTCACTGGTCACATCTCACTGGTCCCTTCTCACTGGTCCCTTGTCACTGGTCCCTTCTCACTGGTCCCTTCTCATTGGTCCCTTGTCACTGGTCACTTCTCACTGGTCACTTCTCACTGGTCTCTTCTCACTGGTCCCTTCTCACTGGTCACTGGTCACTTCTCACTGGTCCCTTGTCACTGGTCCCTTCTCACTGGTCACTGGTCACGTCTCACTGGTCCCTTCTCACTGGCGTTTTCCACTGTCGGGGCTTCCGGCTGCCATTGTGTTGTTATGCTGTACTCAGTGTCACGTCTGAATCATAGAAACCCTTCAAAGTTGCCTCTTAAGGTATAAATAATACATTTGATATGAAAGTATGATGTGTTAAAGCAGCGATGGCCGTAAAGAACTTTACAATGTTGTTATACTTTTTGTAGGACTTTTAAATTCCATGGTTCCCTGACTGATAATATTAAGTTATGTTCTACATCTCAATTGCTTTGTAACATACATAGAAGACGTTATGCAAGTTTTGGCTTCGATTTGAGCGTCTCATCCAACACTTTCTTTGACATCGTTCGAGATGTAAAATGTTTCCATTCTGGGGAACACTAACATTGTGCGCCACTTTGACGAAGATTCCTTCACGTCTAATGTGTTTTCCGACAGGGTTAAAAATGGTGGGACGTATAATACAAAAGTCAGCTTCTTTCTTTAAAAAAAACAAAAGGGGGTTTAAACCCATATTGGGTGATGCAGCCCGTGGTGTCTGTGGTTACACGTGTCTGCAGCCATCCCAGACACTTCTGTTCTGTGATGCATGAGATCTCATCAAAGGAGCACCGGGGCTGGACACTCTTCACGTCTTTGTCACGAAGCTGCTCATATGTAGGAGGAGGTATGAATACAAACTGGAGGAACCAGACTCAGACGCAGATAACAACCGTGGCGTGTGTTTCAAAATATCATGTGTATGTGTGTGTGTGCAAGTATGTGTGCATAATGTGTGCTTCTGTGTGCTTTCAGAGCATTGGCAGGTGATTTACATGTTTTGGAAACTCATTAAAAAAAAATCAAGTAAGAGGTTAATGTTTTGTGTTCCTACCTTCATCAGTATGTACTATATACTGTATATAGGTATATATATATATATATATATATATATATATATATATATATATATATATATATAGGCTAAGATGGGGCATGCTGCATTGTGAGAGCCCTGTCATCAACAGTTTCTATGGCAATCCAAGGCGAGCTTTCTCTCGCCACCTGCGCCCACAAGCCTCCGTCTGTATTTTAATATCGCTGTGAGAATCTACATATTTTGACCTTGGAGAAGAAGAAGAGGGAGAGACGGAGAAGTGAACAGTGGAATAATATATGCCCACGTTTGGAGAAGCATGCAGATTGGGCGGCTGATTCGTGGTGCGGTTGCCGTTTGTGTTTTTGAGATTAGATCCGACCAACATGAGTCCCCCGAGGGTAACTGCGCGGGACGGCCATGTTGTGTGTGATCCTTCAGTAATCTGTATTTACTCCATGCAGGTGTGTAACAGCTGACTGAAAGAAGGGGTCAAGATGGCGGTTTGAATCCTAACACCAAATGACTTAAAATGCAAAAAAAAAAAAAAAAAATGAAGAAGGTTCATAATAATTCTCCTTCCTGTCCCCTTCAAGCATGGCTGAGCGCGCCGTTAGAGCACGTTGGGTTCAGTGGATTCATCGCCGAGCGCTTCCAATTCACAGCGGAGGTCCGAGCCACAGAAGAACCTTGCCCACAGATGGCCCACAAAAAAAACAGACCCAACGTGCCAGGGAGCAGCGGACACCTCTGCTCGCCCCGGGTCCAGCGTCTGCTGACCCCGGGGCCGCGTGTGTCTCCACGCCACCGCCGCCGTGTGACTTTACAAATCCCGTGCTCCCAAAGTACTGTTTCTCCTCCAGCCTCATTTTCTCTGCCGTGACATAATTGCGGTGTGATAATGGTCCAATTATGAGCCATCACGCGGAGTGTATGCATAGTGATGAATCTGAGTCGTTTGCTGAGGGTTTTGTTTTGTTCTCCCACGCGTGACGGAGGTCGAGGTGTTTCAGAACTTGTTGTTTTTTGCAATCGAGAGGCGCCGCAGCGCTACGACTCCCGACGCACTCGCCATGCTAACGCCGCCGCCCGTAACCGATGACAACGACGCGTCCTTCGCCCCGCGTGCCGGTGACCCTGCCCCCCCCGCCGGCCAGTGAGGAACAGATCTGTGACTCAACTGGGATCACCGGGGGTTCCCCGTAGATCCTCGTATCTGTAGAGGCCGCTTCCTCGTCAAACGCCCTCATCGGAAATCAGTTACACGCCATAGGGCAGTATCACAGTATTGGTTATGGTGATAGCTACGCAGTGGTTATCACAGATATGTCATTCCGGGTAAAAAGGGGAATGCAATGGAGTAATCCTATTCCTCATGGCTAGCGGAAGGAATTCATGGAGGGCTTTTGGTTGGCAAAGCAGTGACTGTTGGCATGACTGCTTTGGGAATAAATTGGCAAGTCACTCATGCATGTGCACATGCTCACATGCACAAATGAATGCACATGTCTGGTACGGCCCTAGTGGAAGCATGCAGGGTTGTCTGCTTTGACTCGCGTGTGTAATAGAAGCTGTTGAAACTTTGCCGTTTTTGTCCCCCGTAAAGGACATTATTCATGGTTCCATGGAGTGGGGTCTTTATTGTTCAGTAATGTCACAGTGATTTGTTGTCGTCTTGGTTCCTTGCTTTTATTTTAGAGCGTATTATATTTGTATGATTCCTATACAGCAAGCTAACAAGTGTGCGTGGAATTCCCTGTAAATCATGTTCCAGACCCTCTTTTTTTAATTGCACTATTTGTGGCACACTTCAGCTCTGTGCCTGCCTGAGTGCACCTTGAAAATAAATAAAAAATGCAGTGGCCAGCGCTAAGCTGTTAAATATATTCTTGTTCAGTTGCATGCAGACATAAACACAAAAATGCATGGTAGAAAAAAAAAATCCTCCAAGCCCTTTCTATATACTGGCATGGTTTACTCTGCAAGCCACAGCAGGATTGTTAGTTGGTCTGGCTTTATGTAACATTTCTCTTCAAAAGTGCTGATGAGTTGTTTAAATGTGTGAATAAAATATGAGGGTTTTATGGGAGGAAATAGGAGTTTTTTTTGTAGTTGTAGTCCCTATTTCTTTAGTAATGCCATAACCTTCATATAAACTTTGTTAGCTTGAATGTAACATTTTAACATAAGGAAACAAGGACTGATGTTTGGCATGCAAAGATAATCTCCGACTCAGTATGTAATTTTATATACTACTGTATATATAATATATGATCTATATTAAGCCTATACATGCATATAAAGCTACTATATGCATGTCTGCGTTACATTAACGCACAGTGTGTACAGTGTGCACTCATTCGGGTCCACCATTTTTCCATTTTCCTCTGCATGCACTACTGCTCTGTATTCCATATCCATATTCATATTCATACTCATATTCATTGTACATTGTATATATATATATATTTATTTTATTTTATTATGGTTATTTTACTTTTCTACTTTTTTACTTTTTTTTACTTACTTATATTTTTAATACTGTTTTTTCCCTTGCACCAATTGCACCAAGTCGAATTCCTTGTAGGTGTAAACCTACTTGGCAATAAACTTGATTCTGATTCTGATTCTGATTCTGATTCTGATTCTATCAAATCACTGTCAATCCATTTTTTTTCTCAATTTCTTAAAGGTACAGTGTGTAGAATTTGTTGGCATCTAGGGAAACGGACTTGGCAGAAATGGAATATACAACATATGGAAATATGAAATATCACAAGTATGTTATGATTAATCCCATGAAAATAAGAATTGTTGTGTTTTTGGTAGCTTAGCCTCTATCGTAGCCCTTTATATCTACATGGGGAGCGTGTCCTCTTCCATGGAGGCCGCCATGTTGCAACGCTGTGGTTCAACAATGGCCCAGAATGTTCAAACAGCTCTGGAGAGAATGTGTAAAAAAAAAAAAAAAAAAAAAAAATAAAAATGCAAGTGAGTTGTAGGAAGGAGAGGGGTGTGTCATCCCCATGGCTACGACCCATTAGGGACCCATTAGGACATCAACCGCTGCACAGATGGAGCCCCCCCCCCCCCCCCACACACACACACACACACAACCACACACACCCTGGCGTTATGTTCAAGTGTCCTAGAAGCTCAACCCTCCCTCGGACGCCGACCTCACAACCACAGAGGCTCCAGTAGTGAATGACAGTTCACAGATGACTGTGATTATGATGAGTGGCTGTGCATTCTTTAATTCATCTTTCATATTTCATATATCATCCATATTTTGGAAACATAGTTTTTGAGTTAGTTTCCCTGTTCAATAACAATAATAAGTAGGATCTCTGTGTTTCGGAGGAAGTCGGTATCCAAAACAACACTAGTAATGTGACTGCTCACCGTCATGTTATGAAAAGCAACCTTTAGTCATGTATCGACCTGCAGGTCATCATTGCCGTTGAGCACCGGATAGAATTATAGGATTCATATGTCTATGAATGTACCACTGTGGATGCAATAAGAGGACTGTGAGAAACATGAAGGCTCCTACCTCCTCCATGTCCTACAACATGTACAGTGTCCATGGTGACTTTGACAAAGATACCCGCGTGGGACTGGTTAAACTGAGTTTGAAATCGCGGCGTATGTGTCCAGTCCCATGTAAAAGCCCCACGTTTACGTCTAAGCTATGACTTATAGTTGTACATTTGCAGACTAAATAACTAAACACAACTCCTAAATCTATCAAAGAACCTCATCGCTTCATCCCGACACATGGCTACTTAATGCTGTTGCAAATGATGACATAGTTTTGGAAGTATGGGCACCTTCCACACTACAGGCCAGTGTAGCAGTAGTAGAAAGGGAGGGGGGAGGGGGGGGGGGGGGGGGGGGGGGGGATTCAGTGGGCTGCAATCTGCAAACTCACCACTAGTGGCCACCTCCATTTTACACACTCACTGGACCCCTAATAATGACAATATTAATTATTTCCTTGTCCAGGCGCTGCGTCTCGCCAGGTCCTTAACTGAGACTATATATTACCCTTGACGCTGTAGCCCATTAGCTCCGCTGGCACACATCTGTACATGCAGTAGATGGTGCCAAAAGATCCCTCCTCCCCGCTACAGCCGCCAAGCCAGTGCATTCCTTCTCATCTGACGCTAACCGATAGCATGGCCCCGCGGCCCGGGGGCTGATCCATGAATCACAATGACAGGCTCCATACACCGCGGCCTCACTCCATCCTCGTACGCGTGGATCGCCCCTGTGCTCCTCCGGGGCGCGTTGACGGCGTGCCAGGGCCCGCCGCGTGTCCGTCTCCGGAAACAATGTCAATGGAAGCCGTTGCCGTGGTTTCCCTTGCCGTCCGTCGTCCGTAGTGAGAGTGTAAGCAGTTGTTACACATCCTTGCACCCTTTGAGGGATTGGCACGCGACCTAATGGCAGGCAGGCATCCTCTGATCCAGGCCGTTTGTGGGCTGAGCTAAGTTTAGCGGCCCTGCAGAGAGCAGAGTGTCATGAGAGCGCTTTCTGGGCGAGGCTGTGGAACGAAGGGGCTCTGCTGCTGCTGCCGCTGTACGCTGGGCCGCTGCATGCGTGCTCCGGTCAGTGTATTATTAGTCCTGGCACGGGACTCCAGCCTCGTGCACGCACATGCTCATGTCACACATGCACGCACGCACAGACACACGCACACGCACACACACACAATGCACTCACACCATATCTCGTCAGCTGTCCCGTCTGACAAGGGCTCAGTTGAGGACTCCTGATTTTATTTGTGGGTGAGTGTGTTATTTCTGGAAAGCCAAATGGAAATTGTGATGTTGTTAAGACTATTTTGATAAAATAGATACATTTAATGAATAACAGGTGCCAGTTTAGCTTTTCCATGTCCTCCGTAGAACCACTGAACGGAGGAACGGGTGGCAGACTAGGGAGAGAAGCGTTGGATGGGATCACCTCATTCTTGGTGTCTATTTACAAATTAGCACTGAGGTGATGATCCTTAAATAGAGAGCTGTTAGGAGGGAGTGTTTGGAGCATTGCAAAAAAGAAAAACGGGCTTTTCCATTGCGTGTTGTGCTGTTGATTTGTAAAAGTCACAGAGCAACTTAAGGGCACCTTTAGCTCCCAGTGCGCTCGGGTCCAGTTCAACTCTGGTGCGCTGGGCAAAGTCACACTGGTGCCCACGTTTCACTAGTTTGCACACTTTCTAAACCTCGCTTTCACACTGACGGAATTAAGGCCGAGCGGCTCCTTAAACCCAGAGGGATGTCTGATGGCTTCCTGCTGTTTGCTGAAAGCCACCGTGGTGACACTCTGTCGGCACGGCGATGCCCTCCAAGTGACAGAACCCCCCCCCCCCCCCCCACCACCCTCACGCTTCAGTACGCTGTGCATGAGGGCTCCTGAGAGGACGTCTTTCTGCTTCAGCCTTCACGTGGCTTCGCGAATGGGATGCTCAGCCCGCTACTTCTTTCACTCCACTTCTTGTTAAGGAACGACGAACATTTAATTATTGCCGAGTAAGTAGCAGAAATGTCCTAATTCACGTAATCCTGTTAAAGCAAACAATACCATGTGCACTAATTCATTTCTGAAAGGCCCACATTTGTGTTTGAAATGAGATCCCCTGACATTTATTGCCGTGGTTAATCACATTTGGTCAAGTGTAGCCGGCGTGAAAATTGCGATTATGCCCTCAATTGATTGGCTAACTGTCTTCTGAAGCGGCTCGGCAGGGCGATGTCACACGCAGCATATGTACCGAGAGGCGCTCCTACGCCACCGCGTGACGCACACGCTCAGCGCTCCCCCGAGAGCACGCGTGTATGTGTGTGTGTGTGTGCGTGTGTGTGTGTGTGTGTGCGCGTGGTTGATATACAAGGTCACATTTTGCGCACTGATTAGCTATTTCACCCAGAGTCTCCCAGTCTGTCATTAGCGCTGCGGCAGGCTGGCCCAGTGCGTGTCGCAGAGTGAGCAG
Organism: Urophycis tenuis; assembly: GCA_036785325.1. NCBI lineage: Eukaryota > Metazoa > Chordata > Actinopteri > Gadiformes > Phycidae > Urophycis > Urophycis tenuis. The sequence goes on from JAXIVH010000013.1 coordinate 3,588,700, forward strand.
CACTCTGGACGTGTGTGTTCCCAGTGCACTGCGCCTCTGCGCCGCACACCTGCTGTTTAACTCAAGCCCTCAAATTACCAGCGCCGAAACCGGCCGCCACCTCAGGCCCCAGACAGAAACGCAGCGTCGCGAAGCAGGTGTCATCATCCAGACTCCGCCGCTACCGAGACATGGCTTTGAGCGACGCAAACGGAAATGGCTGTTACACAGCCTTGACAACAACCTTGTTTATACGTAGGGCTTTCAACTCACAGGCATCATGGTGAATACACATATATATTTATATATTTATATACAAGTCTTTTCCTTTTCTTTGTCCGTCTCTTGGCTTGGTAAAGGTGGAGTAAAGGCTGACGGGGCATTGTTAGCTCCAAGCCGGCTAACAGCCCCGGTGTTTCTTCAGGGGGTGAGAGTGGCACCTGAATGGAGTCGGGGGAACATAATCGCCGCGTTGCCGCGGCAACACAGAACACGACACCTGCGGTGAGCGAGCGGGCGGGGCCGGGCCGGCCGGTGGGTAGTGCCCCGGAGCACCAGGGCAGCCCGGGATGGTTTTACCTGTGGAGGTACCTGGGAGACTTTTATCTCAGGCCGCGCGCAGAGGAACTCATAATGAGTGTACTTAAAGTGTAGGACTGGGGGGTTTTTCCAGGTAAAAAACAACACTGTCGCTGTTGCTTAAGGTGTAAAATAGGCTGGAGAACACAAGCAGAGCCAAGCGCAGATCTTCAGTCTGTCTGTGTGTGGACCCGCATTGAAGTGGTTTCTGACTTCATATGTTTGTAGAAGAGTTAATTTGAACGGTTAACGCAGTACACGTTCATTAATACGCTTAATTTAACACATTTAAATGCACTGTTTCATCACATTCAAGGGATCCTCACTCAAAAGGCTACAATTCTCTGCACATCGAGTCGCAACCGCGGCCTGTCACAGGCTGATAGTTTGTTGCAGGGGAGAATTGATGAAATACATTTTCTTGAAGGATGTCTTTCCAAATCACGGTAATCATGGTCTCGTCTTGAAGTGGATCCATGGCTGATATCAGCCCATGATATTAAGCTCTCAAGACAAGTGATTTGCTTGGGTGGGAAGTTGTTGCCCTGCTCCCACCCATGGCTGCCTGCAGCCCGCAGCCAGCAGCAGGATCAAGGGGCTTACGAATGCTCCACACTGCAGCTGTCTCATGGTCCAGGGGCTTTAAACACTGCTCAGAGGACGGGGAAACCCATCCTCCAAACATGGTTCATGATGCTCCGCCAAGCCAAGCCTATGTTTTATAATACTGCCGTCAAGCCAAGCCTATGTTTTATAATACTCCATCAATCTAAGCCTATGTTTTATAATACTCCATCAATCTAAGCCTATGTTTTATAATACTGTCATCAATCTAAGCCCGTGTTTTGTAATACTCCATCAATCTAAGCCTTGTTTGCATCAACCTACGCCTGGTTTATAATGCTGTATCAATCTAAGCCTGGTTTATAATACTGCATCCTCTAAGGCCAGTATTTATATCAACCTAAGCCTGGTTTATAATAGTACTAAATCAAGATAATCCTGGTTTTTAATATGAAGTCAATCTAAACCCTGGATTATAATAATGCTTCCCCAATGCCTAATTTGTATGTATATAACCATGGTCTATTATCAACTGAAGCCTGGAATATAATACTTCTAAGCCTGGTTTATAACACTACATGAATCCAACACTGGTTTATAGTACTACACATTTAATACTACATACATCTCAGTCTGCTTTATAATACTACAGCATACAAGCATTGCTTATAACAGCTCTCAAAGCCTGGTTTATAACATAACATTTAGCGGTTCAGTGTAGAATCGAGGGTGGTGGTGGTGGTGGTGGTGGTGTGGGGGGCTGAAGGCGTGGTGCCAGAGCTGGCTCTCTCCTGCTATATCCTGGCTGAAGGCGCTGCATACGCCAGCGATTAGGTCCGCGCCATTCCAAGGCATGGAAATAGCCGGCAACTGCTGCTTGTACACTTTAACTGACTGCACTGCTCGCGTCGCGCACACGTATCAGTTGGTGGTGATTCCTGCTCTGCGCCGATTGTTTGTCATGTAAATGCGACCGTGTTGTGTGTATTTCTCATTGTTTGCAGTGGAAAATGAGCAATGATTACTTTTGAGAGGTACTGGTAAAATGCATGGCGCAGCGAACCATGCATTCATGCATTTCCTATGTGTTACATAGAAAAGTGTGTGTAAGAAGATACATTCACATAGATCTTGGGTATGGACCAGACAAGGCAAATTTGCAACATTAAAGCATTTGTAGTGAATAGTTAAGATTAATATGGTTATTCCTAAATCTTTATTCTTACACTTTTAGAATATCAGGTTATTTGTTGTTAGGTCTCGATGGATTGCTTTATTGTGGGAAAACATGTCAGGGTTCTTTACTCTGTACCTGCAGCAGCAGGGATGTCTCTATCCCCCCTCCTTCCAGGAGCCATAGTAGTATGACCCCCTTATGGAAAGGCGCCCCAGGATATGACTGACTTTCCACATGGAGCCATACTATCATTTGGATTAAGGATGGATTTTAAAGGGTTTGTTAAGAAACTAAGGTTCTTTCACACATATTTGGTCTTGTTGATGTTTTTCCAGAATTGGGCAACATTTAAACTTCAGACTTTAACTTAAAAGTGCAATAAATCTTTCTCTTGTGAACCAATTGAACATTGATTTGACGTTTCTATGAGTGTAGAGTATAGAGTATAGAGTGTAGAGTATAGAGTATAGAGTATAGAGTATAGAGTGTAGAGTATAGAGTATAGAGTGTAGAGTATAGAGTATAGAGTGTAGAGTATATAGTGTAGAGTATAGAGTGTAGAGTATAGAGTGTAGAGTATACAGTTTAGACTGTAGAGTATAGAGTGTAGAGTATGGAGTATAGAGTATAGAAACGTGACAACACAGCGTCTACTTTTCACACACAACACAGCAGCCGTTTTCAGTTGGGTTCACTTTGGATGGGAAATTAAACTGCGTTCTTCCATGTTCTCACTGAAGTGTCCGGTCGGTGGCACAGTTTCAGGGTCTTCCTCCTCCTTTTATAGAATGGCTGCATTCTGCTGCTTCATTTTTATCTTGCCATTATTCAGCTGGAGAAGGGGCCCTCCAATCACCCCTGACCTTTTAATAAAGGAAGTGATCTGTGTGTGCGTTTGTGTGTGTGTGTGTGTGTGTGTGTGTGTGTGTGTGTGTGTGTGTGTGTGTGTGTGTGTGTGTGTGTGTGTGTGTGTGTGTGTGTGTGCGTATGTGTGTGTGTGTGTGTGCGTATGTGTGCGTGTGTGTGTGCGTATGTGTGTGCGTGTGCATGTGCGTATGTGTGTGTGTGTGTGTGTGCATGTGCGTGTGCGTGTGTGTGTGGGAGTGTGTGTGAAACTCATACTAAATGTAATCAATCAACACTATTCATCATCATGGTTGACCTTGTCTCGCTCCGTGTGTGAAATCCTGCCTGATTAATAAAATAAAAATAACCCTCCAAAAGGGTTTTTGAGCCCATGTTTGAATATTGAGTAATATTGAATAACGAGCCGCTGCAGTAATGGTTGCTTCAACGCTGCGTTATTTCTGTTCTTTCTCTGGCCCATCGTTAGAGTGACTAGATTGATAACCAGCTCCCAATGCTTGACACATTGTTTATGTCCCGTTTATCTAAAACGTGTTTCAAATCTCGCAATCAAACGTTGCCACGGCTGATTCTGTGGAACAATGTTTCCCTTGAATCGGACTCACAGCGGCTGTCATGTTTATGCAATATCGGCTCCGACTGTGAATATTGAAATGTCCGATTGTCAAGGTCAACCCTCGCCGCACAATGCCGTCATTCTCCCCCCCCCTCCCCCCTCACCCCTCACCCCCTCACCCTCTACCCCCCTCCCCCGGCCCTCCTCTCTCCCTCCCCCCTCCCCCATCTCAACTCCACACTATGGAATCCTACTTGGTGGTTCTGTAGCAGCCTGACTGCTGTGGAGACGTCTTCCCATTGTGGTGCTCACTGGGGTATGCGCTGCTCTCCAGTAACAATAACTCAGAGACGGTCCGGCCCCTGCAGCCATTGCACTTGAACCAATTTGCGCCACCAAAAGGTCAGGTCCTTCTGGTGTGCCGTGTACATACCGCACTGGGAGGCCGTTGTTCGCCCGGCCCTCCGCCATGGCGTGTCACACGCCACGATTCAACGCCGAGTCGCTTTCCGAGAACCGCCTCGCATTCCAGTCAACCTACAGTGCTGCGTGTGTGGAGCGCTCTGTGTTCTGCCTCGCAAGAGGAGGGAGGCAGCCATTGATTTTTCTTTGCCTCTCTCTCTCGCTCTCTCTCTCTCTCTCTCTCTCTCTCTCTCTCTCTCTCTCTCTTGTGCATCACATGCTAGTCCTTCACAGCGCATATTCTGTTCCTGTGTTTTCAAATTTTTTGCTTGGGTGTATGTATGCATGCGCGCTTTTACTGTGAAGGTCACATGAATATTATTTGTTATAATACTATATTACCATATTATTTGTATCACAATATTGTTTAGTTCTTGGGTTTCAAATGTTAAAGTGATAAAGGTATCATTTCCATACTGAAATCTGTCCTACTGAAATCATTCTTTTATTTGTTTTTGTTTTTAGTGTGGACCAGATTTCACTTGACATTTCTGTCCGTATGTTGAAAGAATCGGAGGGGACTTTTAAGATGCACACCGCTCTGTTGCTTGCAAAATGAAGCTACACTTTGATGGGTTTTTTCAAGCTCTGCCCATTACCACAGTCTGTTTTTTTGCCTGTGTCATCAACATTGCACTTGAAACTCTTAACCTTTCATTTTGGGCTTGACTGCCAAGACAAGTTGTGACATCTGTCCATCAAACGCAGACTTGCCTTCCAATTTTTCACCCCTCCCCCCCCCTCCTCCCTCACACGCACACACACACACACACACACACACACACACACACACATTTTACTCTAAACTGTTATATTGACAGGGTATTTTAAATGACTCATAGTGTGCAAAAAATACATTATGCAGTATACACAAGTTCACATCGAATAACGGCTGGATTCAAAGGGTTCTGAATATTATCAGGATTTTCCTGTGGCTCAGTCTGTCAGGAATATTGCTTATGGATTTAGTAATAATCGAGAGAATGTTTCAACAGTTGTCTGGTACAAAGACTGTGTGGGTTTTCCTTACGGTATGCAAATCAGTGTTTATTTTCTTCGGGCCACTGCAATGCCCCCTCGACACACACAAAAGCACACACACACACACACACACACACACACACACACACACACACACACGCACGCACACACACACATACACACACACGCACATACACACACACACACACACACACGCACACACACACACACACACACACACACAGACACACTCACACACACACACACACACACTCACATACACACACGCACACGCACTATTGTTGTGGCCATTGTTGTCAGAGAGGCTGGGTCGCTGGCGTTCCAGTGTGTGGGTGGGTAACTGCTAACTGCTGGCGAATGCGCAACAATCAAGTCTATCCCATAATAGTTGGTCGCCACCTCCCCAGACTTGCTGCGGGCATCAGTCTGTTCACACGTCCACTTCTGTGGAGCGTCTCAGACTTTTAACTAAGCCCTTCATAGACGTGAACGAGGGAACCATAGCATGCATGGCGCGGCCGCTCGGTAGCCGCGACCAAACCTCAAATGACCTTTTTCATTTTTTTTTGGGGGGGGGGGGGGCGGGGGGTGAGTATTATCAGTATGCTCTGTGAGTGCCGTGGTACTCGTGCAAAAATGCACACGCTGTGGTGGCGCGTGTGCACAACAGGGTGGACGCACGCCACGGCTCACGCATCACACTCGGCGCTATAGAACCTGCGCTCCGACGCAGGCATTTCAGCTGGGACGATTTACTGTACAACTATGATGTCATTGTTTGAAGAAAAAAAAAGGGGGAGAAAAAAAGCCCCTCCAATCAATGCAACACCGCTCGGTGCACCAGCAGCGCACTGGGCTCGGCTTCGCCACCGCCACTGTGAGCATGTGAGCAAAAACAATTAACAGCTCATAAATATTGCATATGTCCTGGCCGTACACATTGGCGAAGAGTGCTCATCAGTGACATAGCGCAGTCAGCCCAGGCACCTCCTCTCCTCTCCTCCCCCCCCCCCACCCTGCTCCAGGACCAGCCTATGATGTAATGCTTCTGCTTCTGCTAGAGAGCAACCCCCACTCTCCCTCCCTCCCTCACACTTTCCTCTCTCTCTCTCTCTCTCTCTCTCTCTCTCTCTCTCTCATTCTCCTCCTACCTCTCTCGCTCTCCCGATTTGCTACCGCTGCCGCTGCTGCTGCTGCTACTGGTGGTAGTGGACGTGTGTGTGCGCGCATGTGTGGTGGCGTGTGTGTGCGTGCCCGCGCGCGTCTGTGCGTGTGTGACTGCGTGCGTGCGTGCGTGTGTGTGTGTGTGCGCCGCCGGGAGTGAGTGAGCGTGCGTGGCGCCGGTTTAGCTGCTGCAGCCCGGGGCATCTCTGGGGATCCCTGCAGAGCCTGGTGCCCCACGCTGTCACCGACAGAGAGAGAGGGGGAGAGAGCCTGAGAGAGACAGAGAGAGAGAGAGAGGGAGAGCTCCCACCACCACCACCTCTGAACACACAGCCGCCACAGGAAGACCTCGCCGCCTCTGCTGCTCCAGGTAACGAGGCTCCTCTTGGCTTTCATCGCAGCGCGGGGAGAGAGAGAGTGGCTGTGAGGCGGGACGTGACGGGAGAGAAAGGGGAAACGAACGGCGAGTGAGAACAGAGTGTGTGCGTGTGTGTGTGGGAAAGAGAGAGAAAGAGAGGTAGTGGTGTGTGTGTGTGTGTGTGTATTGGGGGGGGGGGGGGGGGGGGTTGTTATAAGAGAGTCATTGGAGAAAGAGAAGAGAGAGAGGGGGGGGGGGGGACGCTTTGGAAACAGTCCTGCGAGCTGCTGAGTGGGTTGCTGGTGCCGGATGGGTGCAGCAGTGTGGGCAGCTCCCCGTGGCTCTGTCAGCGCGCGCGTGTGTGTGCCTGTGTGCCTGTGTGCGTGTGTGTGCCTGTGTGTGCCTGTGTGTGCCTGTGTGCGTGTGTGTGCCTGTGTGCCTGTGTGCGTGCCTGTGCCTGTGTGCGCGTGTGTACTTGTAGTACAGTGTCGGTTTCCATGGCAAAGGCGGTGAAAATGACGGCGCTCGCACCCTGGCAGGTGTAGCGCGCCGCGGCGGTCTGCTGCTGGTGGACGCCGGCAGGAGGAGTGGTGACCGATCACCCCCCCGGAGCTGGTAAAGTGGTGCTTTTTCTTATCTGGGGTTCATTACTGTGGTTCATTGGTGTCTGGTCGACTTGCTGTTGAATTGAACTTGGAGAGCCGTCTCGGCGTTTGTCTTTATTTCCTCTGATGGACGGGCGTGTGAAGGCTGACGGTGGACACTTTCACAACCAAAATAGAGCCGTTGGATTTGTTTTTCTTATTAGCCACTTCTTCGCATGGCTATTTTGGAACAGCTGCTTAACCAGAAGTATTTTTTCCCTTTGCCGGATGCTAAATATTTGATGTCTTGTCTGCACCGCACATACATGCGGTCATAACTAATTCATCCCGGGAATTTCCATGCAAAGTGGGACACAACATGCCTACGTACACCTATGAACTTAACGTCTCCTTTATTTCCCCGGTGTACATTTGTTGTAGAGTGAGATTAAAACACAGTATTGGCGAACAGGGAAAGGTGGGATGTTGGGGAGTCCTTTTTGGTCTAGCTGAAAAAAAAAAAGCCTGCTTTGATTGGTCGAGGGGGAAGTCACGTGACTCTTTCCGGGTCATTGGATGATCCCCCCATAGGGAAGCGGGGTCATGTTTATGGTGAAAGTAATTGGTTCTTGGTACCAATTACAGCAGACACTGAGCATGCTTCCCTTCAGGCCACGCGGAGTCTTTATTTGCAGAAGAAGAAGAACAAGGCTGTGTATCTATGTCACGCATGTTACTCACCTAAAGCCTGAATTTAAATCAAGTCTCGTGCTCGCCGTGACCTTCTTTGTTGGAGAGGGAGAGACGGGGCTGGCGATAATGAGAGGAGTCCACCGATGGCGAGGGGGGGTTTTTCAGATGACCACTGGGAATTGTGGAGGCGTCCATTCTGGCAAATCATCATATGTGGCCGAAGCACAGCCTTTAACAGAGACAGATGGTCGCTCTGCCAGGATGCTCTCCTCATGTTAGTTACAAGGAGCATCTCAATGTAGAGCTGCAATGCTGCAAAAAAAAGGTGATTTACATAAATAAAAACATATACAACATATACATATACAAAACGATGTATGGCCACTTTTTATAATAATAATTATAAATAAGAGTAATAAATATATATATATATATATAGATCTTTTGTATATTTGGATATGCCAATGTATATAAGCTTTGTTAAATCCATAGCTGTATTCATTATTTTTCTTCGTTA
>JAXIVH010000013.1:3602899-3625399 GCA_036785325.1 Urophycis tenuis
GAGAGAGAGAGAGAGAGAGATGAGAGAGACGACGAGAGAGAGAAGAGAGAGAGAGAGAGAGAAGAGAGAGAGAGAGAGAGAGAGAGACGAGAGAGAGAGAGAGAGAGAAGAGAGAGAGGAGAGAGAAGAGAGAGAGAGAGAGAGAGAGAGAGAGAGAGCGAGAGCAGCTCCTATGGGGCCTTATGCTAGGTGGAGAGGTGCAGGAGATAAACCTCTCTGGATTTAGGGACACATTTAACTGCACTAGGGGACCTTTGTGCCTGTTTGGATGCAATGCATTTTCTCCCCCCAGGGAGGATGTGGATCACTGTGCTGATAGGGTTACCTCAGGTCAGAGACCCGCCTGGCATAATGTGATCACACAGTACATAACCCAAATAATCAATCTCAATATGTTGTTACGGTGAGGCTGAAAACAACAACAGATATTGGGTTAGCGTCATCGTGGTGCAGTGTGCAGTAACGTAAACAAGAGAGGTTTGCTTATGGTCCAATGTCTCATCTGCTCTTTAGGGGAAACCTTTGTCAACATTTTTCGGCCCTCCTTGGTCTGACCGCGCACCAATTTGTCGCTGACGCGTGCGTATCGTCGATGCGAACGCTCACACGCGTGATTCACCCTCTCAGCCTCCCGTTCAGGTTGCACACCAGTTACACACCGTCGATGGTTACACACCATCGCATGCTTTTTCCTCTCAATCGACTAAACGTGCCTCTTTCCTCTGGACCGTCTCCCCCCCCCCCCCCCCCCCACCTGTTTCAGATGCGAAGGAGAGGACCACCAGACACTTCTCTGCGCCGGGGGTCTTGAATTTCACCTCGCTGCTCCTCAGTAAGGAGGACAACATGCTGTACGTGGGAGCCCGGGAGGCCCTGTTTGCACTGGATCTGGCTGATATCAGCACCGCCAGGCTGCAGAGGAATGTGAGTCCTCCGCGGTGGACGCCACCGACCGGGGCAGAGCCCAACACGCCACGGCTCAGACAATGTCTTACAGGATAACGTAGGAGATAACAGTATGACATAACACCTCATTGATCCCTGATGGGAAAGCCAGGTGATACAGCAGCATGGGAGGACACAACTCAAACAAGATAATATACAAATAACAATTCAAATGCAAATAGTTGTGAGTGCAATTATATTATACAGTATATATATATATATATATATATATAAATATATATATATACATATATATATATATACTGTATATATATATATATATGTGTATATACACCCATACACAATACATCTAATGAGATATACTTCAGCAATATGAAGTCCATTTACATGGACGATGTGCATGAAGGTGAAACTTTGCTTGGTGTTTAATGTGCATTGAACAAAACCTATGTAAGAGACGTTATTATGCTGAACAATGGCCGATGTACTTTCTGCAGATTACGTGGAACACGCCGGAGAGCAAGAGAGATGAGTGCAGTTTCAAAGGAAAGGACTTGCAGGTGAGAAGTCCCAGGCTCAGGAGCCTGTTTACAATAGCGTGGATCTATTCCAGATGGAGGCTCTCTGCTTCAGTCAGACCACGGTTTGATAGTTTCCAGTTACACCTGGACATTTCCGTTAGACTCGTAAAAAGGTGTTTGTTAGCGTTCTTTGTTCGTGGTAGCAAATAATTCAGGCTCCAGTGTGTTGATTGAATCATCAGTGTGTCTGTGGGGCCTTTTTTAAACCATTTATGCTTGAACAATGTACTTAGAGGTGCTTCTCCCGTTCGCCTATGTTTTGCCGTTGTAAAATCCCTGCTGTCTTCTGTCTACCCCAAAACAGAAGGATTGTTTCAACTACATCAAGATTCTACTTCGTTACAACAGCACTCATCTGTACGTGTGTGGGACATATGCCTTCAGCCCCACCTGTGCATACATAGTGAGTTTGCATTTGAAACTAAAATCTATAACTGTCATTCTACACCTTCATTTTATTGTTTTAAGTTTCTGCTTGCAGTTCATTACAACTCTGCTGTGTCTCCTCAGATGGCATTTTGTGTTGTGAGATCATAAACATTACAGGATGTGTCTCTTGGGGTTAGGGTGCTTGATCTGCCAAAGTTTCTGGGTTCAAATCCCAATGGCCACAGGCTACCTGTAGCATCCCTGAGCAACACGCCTCACCCAAACCTGCTCCTTAATGACACGTATTGGAAGTCCCTGTAAGTTACTTTGCATAGAGTGTCTGCTAAATGACCTCATAAAACTTCAATCTCAAGAATCCAGAAGAATCTTTTTACGGTCGTCAACAAGCAACCAATATCTTGACCTTATAGCGACATGAGTCCAACCTAAAAATAGAAACATGCAGATGGTTGCAAAGCGGCTTTGCGGTTCCAAGAGTATAGTCGGGGCTTCCAAAAGCCTTTGTCCCATTCTCCCAAGCATTTGATTACCCAAGCCACAATCCTTTACAAACAAAAAGGTATGACCTGTCCTTGAGTGTCCGACTCCCCATTCCTGTGGGGCTTCAGCGAACCGCCTGACCATCTAACAGCACAGGCCTCTGTGGTCACCGCTCACCCAACAGAAGACCTATACTTTCTATTGGACCCAGCTGTGTATGTGTGTGTGAGGGTTTGAGCATCCACGTGTGCACACGTCTGTATGTATTTTTACGTGTGTGTGTGTGTGGTGTATGAGTGTGTATGGGTGTGCGCACCTGTGTGTGTGTGTGTGTGTGTGTGCATATTTCTACCTGTGTGTGTGCTTGTGTGTGTGTGTGCATATTTCTACCTGTGTGTGTGCGTGTGCATACATGTTGGCCCGCCTGTGGCCCATATCTATCTGTATGCCTTTCTCTTGCTAGATGCTAACGCCTGTGTGTGTGTGTGTGTGTGTGTGCATGACTTACAGAACGCTACAGACTTCTCTCTGGTGAGGGGCCCTGGCGGAGAGATCGTGACAGAGGACGGGCGCAGCCGCTGCCCTTTCAACCCAGAGTACAAGTCCACCGCCATCATGGCCGGTACGTCCCCCGGCGGCCGTTAGAGTGTCAGAGTAAATCTGGCCCCAAAGTTTTGTTAACACTCTTCGCTAAATGGCCCACTGTGGATATCAGGGGATTCATTGGCTGCAGCTGGTTCAGAAGGCCATAAATCGGGCCTTTAGGTTTCATTGCCCTGTGTAACGCCCACAACCGCCACGGCAAACCAAATCACCGCCCTTGTTTATTTAGTTTGGTGTTTTTCTTTTTGTTTCAGATGGGGAGCTTTATGCTGGGACAGTCAGTAATTTCCAAGGAAATGAACCTATTATTTACAAGAGCCTCGGCCATGGAACCGCACTTAAAACTGAAAATTCATTAAATTGGCTTCAAGGTAAGGTCATTGTGCTTTTTTTTTTATTTTTTTTTTTACGTCTTACGTTTTATTCCACATTGCCATCGAAAACACGAGTAAATAAACCCTCTCCTAACGATCCGGGGAAACATCCTCCAATTATATTGTTTTCCAAACAAACAAACAAAGTATGGCCTCAACCGCAATACAACACTGCTAATGGGGAGATGAAGTAGCTCCTGGGATGTTAGCCTGCATGCTACCTCTCCTCGTCCCCCTGACCCCGCACAGCTGGACGTGGTTGTGATGTCACAGGGAGGGGGGGGGGATAGTTTTCCACCGGTGCTGCCTGGATGCGGGGATACTGGATATAGGCTGACGGCATGTTTACCCCACTGTCTGTGGTTGTGGCCCCGCCTCCTCCAGAGCCTGCCTTTGTGGGCTCCGCCTACATCCAGGAGAGCCTCCCCAAGGGCAACCCGGTAGGCGACGACGACAAGGTGTACTTCTTCTTCAGCGAGGCCGGGAAGGAGTTTGATTTCTTCGACAACACCATTGTGTCGCGCATCGCCCGCGTGTGTAAGGTGAGCACGTCCCCCCGGCACCAGGAGAGGGATCCGGCTCACCATGCTGCCCCACACACACACACACACACACACACGCATGCACGCGAGCACGCACGCACGCACGCACGCACGCACGCACGCACGCACGCACGCACGCACGCACGCACACACACACACACACACACACACACACACACACACACACACACACACCACCACCACCACTCCACCTCACCCCATCCCCCCCCCCCCCCCCTCCCCCCCACACACACACACGCACACACACACACACACACACACACACACACACACACACACACACACACACACCACCACTCCACCTCACCCCACCCCACCCCCCCCCCACACACACGCACACACACACACACACACCACCACCACTCCACCCCCTCCCACTTGAAGCCGCTCTGGCATTATCGTGTCTTGCTTCATGTCCTAATCACTGTACGGTACAACTGCGATCCATCTGCGTTTACTTGGGGTGGAATGCTCTGCTGTGATTGGCCTCTGGGGTGAGCGCAGTTCACAGTCATCACGGGATGACGCAGGGGCTTGTGTTACAACAACACTCCTTCTTTTGCTGTGCTTCCCCTCTGTTTGGGCTCCCTTCTCCCCGGGCCTCCCCTCACATTTCTAGTGTTAGTTTCAGCAAACATGGCCGCTGGGGAAGAACACACACAGATGAACGATGTGTGATATTGTATGAACCATAGCATACAAGCTTCATGTGACATAACCACAACAAACACACCGTGGACAATTTGTTGTTGAGCCACTGTTAGCAGGAGAGGGAAGACGCTCAGCACTCTTTAGTTGTGATTTCCGGGCCAGTCAATACCACAGGGAGCTCTAATGAAGCTGCATATACCATGTATTCAGTGGAGTGCGACAACTAGGTGAGACAACTAGAGATTCCTTCACATCCACGTTACATTCTCCTGAGCAGAAACCTCCATCCCCCAACCTTGACCCTCCCCCATTACTCACTGTGTGTGTTGCATAACTTACAGCATTTACACGAGCCCTCACATGGTATCGCTCCCTAGGCCTGACGTGCGTTAGGTTTCCTCCTCCACAGAGTGTTTACGTTTCCGACCAGGCGTGCTCAAGTCAAGACGAGTCTATGGCAACACATTCCCATGCTGCAGATGAAGGTCACTGCAAATGTCAGGTTCCAAATAAACAGCGACAAATCATCGGCCGGTGAAGAGGGATAACTCGAAAGCATTGTCCCTTATTCCTTTCAAAGTAAAATGTCCACAGTTAGGCCCATGTCCCCATAGTTGGGGGGGGGGGTTCTCCTCTTGCCATGTCCTATAGCCAGTCTCAGCGATGCCTTTTGTTTTCATGACCTGGAGGGCCAAAACCTGGGGGAATATCTTTGTGTTTAGCACACTTGATTGGGCTCAGAATGGGATCGCTCCGAGAGGTTAATGCCTCTCAATTAAATGAATCCAAACAGCTCCAGGTCCCGGCGCACGACACGGTTGTTGGTTTCTGACCACTAATAGTGTAAACAAAAGCATGAAATACCGCGCTGTCTTTCATGCGGAGAAGCCATTCCTCAGTGAGCCGCCCGACCGGAACCACAGCAAAGCGACGCGGGAAGTGTCGTGAATTAATCGCCTCCACAGTGAGGGATCGACTGGAATCAGAGACCACGGGGCTCGGGTCAGCACCTGACTGTGGCTCGCCCCCTCGTCCCCCTCACCGCCTTGTGACAATCTATATAGTTGCTCCACCTAGTGGTCAGGGCGCCACACTGCTCCTTTCCAATCCCAGTCTGTTTTGTTTTCGCAGGGTGACAGAGGAGGCGAGAGGGTTCTGCAGAAGAAGTGGACCACCTTCCTGAAGGCCCAGCTGCTGTGCTCCCTGCCGGACGACGGCTTCCCCTTCAACATCATCCAGGACATGTTTGTGTTGACGCCCCACCCCGAGGACTGGAGGAACACCGTCTTCTACGGAGTCTTCACGTCTCAATGGTGAACCGGCCGCTCACTTTAATGTCCCGCATCACAGTGGCTGTCCTTTGAAAAGCCCCTATTCCAGACATGTCGATGTCATCCTTGTAGATGACTATCTGTTATTTTAATGGCAACGGATCAGTCTGGTGGTTAGGGGGCATGACTCTCAGCCGAGAGGCCCTGCATTCAAACCGCTAAAGTCAGCAATCCTTGAGAGTTGCCTAGCCCTTACCTGCTGTTTGATCCCAGGTATCTTCAACTAAGTATACACCCACCGTGAGTCACTTTACGTTTAAGTGTCAGTTCTTGTTGTGGTTTGTAGGCCAGCTCAGATGTGTATTCGGCGTGCTGTCTGAAGGGGCCGGAGTCCATACGCTCAGTCTCTGAAGGTCTGCTTTCTCTCTACAGTCTCTGAAGGTCTGCTCCGTGTCTCTCCAGGTACAAAGGTGCGTCTGGAAGCTCTGCGGTGTGCGCCTTCACGATGGACCAGGTGGAGAAGGCCTTTAGCGGGCGCTACCGCGAGGTCAACCGGGACACGCAGCAATGGTACACATACAACCACCCGGTCCCGGAGCCACGCCCCGGAGCCGTAAGTACCGGCACATGCTTCCCCCTGACTAAACACACAACGCAACCGCGGCAACGACAGCAGTCAGCAGAACGCATGCATGTCTGGGACTCTTTGGGGAAAAATGTCTGCCGGCTTGCGTCACCCAGCCACTACTGTATCTGCACTGTCACCTCCCTCTCCCTCTCTCGGGGCTGTTGCGCTGTTCATTTCTGATCAGCTTTGTTTCACTTTAAACACATCATACAACACTGACGCACACATACGGCAGCGCGACTTAAACAGGACGCGCGAGAGGAAGCTCCTCTCCCTGATTGGCTGTCGAGTGCTCAGAGTTGTACTTTTGCTCCCGCAGTGCATCACCAACGGAGCCAGGGAGCAGGGCATCCCCTCCTCGCTGCACATGCCGGACAAGGTGCTGAACTTTGTGAAGGACCACTTCCTGATGGACAGCGTGATCCGCAGCCCGCCCCTGCTGCTCAAGCGCAACGTGCGCTACACGCAGATCGCCGTGCACCAGTTCAGGGCCGTTCCCAAGGCCTACGATGTGCTGTTCATTGGCACAGGTAGACCTACTTACTGTCCCCTGATGTGGTGTCTTACACCACGCTTTTATACCAACCAGGTTCACCAACAAAGCTCAACATGCAAACAAAGATGTTTTTTTTTTTTACAATTTTCAGACGACGGGAGGCTTCATAAAGCGATCAATATCAACAGCAAGATGTACATCATTGAGGAGATGGTGATCTTCTCTGACGGCCAACCTGTGCAGCACATTGAGCTGGACTCTGAAAAGGTAAAATGGAGTTTGGTTTGTGTTTGTTTATTGTGTTTATTTGGCAATGGGAAGGAGCTCAATTAAATGCCTTGATTGCGGTAATATTGCCATAAATACCTCAATATCTGTTTAGAGGTTCCATAAGCCAGTGCGATGAAGGGCTTCAGTGGGAGCTGTTGTGATTCCATTATGGTTACAGTAACTCTCAGAGGAGCCGCTAAGCTGTGCCTTAATGATTCCTGGGTTCAGTCCTCTCTATTGCTCTGTGCGGTTCGACTTATGGGAAATTAACGGTTGACGGTTGATTCAGAGATCATCCTGTGAGGCACTGAGTGAAGGCAGCATGGAAAGACTTATGACTAATAGCTAATAACTAATAACTGTCTGGGGATGCTCTTCTCCCCTTTCCCCTGTGATCCTCTTCAACAGGGCCTGCTCTATGTGTCCTCTTTGTCTGGCCTGGTGGAGGTGCCAGTGGCTAACTGCTCTAATTATCAGAGCTGTGGAGAGTGTGTCCTCTCCAGGGACCCTTACTGTGCGTGGACCGGGAGGCAGTGCATGGATATCAGACAGGTGCCACCTGGCAGGTGTGTGTCTTCAGTATGAACAGCACAGACCGTTAGATAGACTCTCTCGGCCTGGTCGGCTGTGGTTTTGGCAGCCCGTCGATTGATGAAATGTTTGTGTTTCAGTGTTTGGCAACAGGACGTGGATGATGCCGACACGTCGGCCATTTGCAACAGAAGCGAGCCTAGCCCGCGGTTTGCTAGACCTCTACCCACACGTAAGTTGGTGCACTGTGGCTCTGGCGTCCAGCTTTTACCTTCATGTGCATTCATTAACATGTATTCAATCACATGCACGCTACCAATGACAAAATCCTTTCCGTTTTGTTGAGTTATAATCTCATGGACGACCCATTGTAGTCCCGGTATATGCATCTTCATTGTAATGTACTCTAATCACTTCGACACTGAAAGGTCCCCATTTAAAACGCTTTCAAATCCCCCCCCCCCCACCCCCCGCCCGCTCACACAGAGACGTCGTCCTGCCAGGCCATCATCATCCCCGCCAACACGTTCCGGGTGCTGCCCTGCAAGCTGCGCTCCAACCTGGCGCAGCGGCGCTGGGAGCACGGCGAGACGGCGGGCCACTTCCACTACCCCAGCCCGGAGGGGGGGCTGGTGGTGGTGGCGCAGGCCGGCCGACAGGACACCTACGTGTGCTGGTCGGTGGAGGAGGGCTTCAAGCAGCTGCTGGCCAACTACTGCGTGCGCGGCGAGGCCAAGCGGGAGAACACCACGCCGCCGCCGCCGCCGCCGGGCCGGCCCCTCACCCCGCCGGCGCCCCGCGAGGAGTCGCCGGTCCTGCCGGGGGAGAGCCGCTCGCTGCAGACCAACGGCAAGACCTACTGGAACGAGCTGATCGTGGTGTGCGCGCTGCTGGCCTTCTCCCTGCTGGTGTTCTCCCTGTTCGTGGTGTACCGCAACCGCGACCACATGAAGTCCATGCTGAAGGAGGGCGAGTGCCCCGCCATGCAGCAGAAGAAGAAGAAGAAGCTGACGCCGCCGCAGAGGATGGCGGTGAAGCCCGCCGAGAGCCTGCCGCTCAACGGCAGCGCGGCGGCGCCGGTGGCGGCGGTGGCGTGCCCGGCGGACCACCGGGGCTACCACGCGCTGCACGACCACTACGTCTGCAGCACGCCGCTGCACGACGGCTCCTCGCCCGAGAACAGCAAGAGCTTCTCGGAGTCGGAGAGCCGGCCGCTGAACGCCAAGGAGAGCCACGTGGAGGTGTCCCCCGTCAGCCCGCGCCCGCGCGTCCGGCTGGGCTCCGAGATCAAGGACTCCATTGTGTGAGGCGCCAGCGCGTGTGTGTGGGGGTGTCTGAGCCCCCGAGGTGAACCCCGAGACAGAGAGGAGACTGCTGTTGCGAGCGCTGATGGTGGTGGTGGGGGAAACAAGAACAACAAGAAGCGCACCCTGGAGGACAGAACGGAACACTGAAGAGCATCGGACTCACTCACAGTTGTCATTTTTTTATAACACCGATTTTTGCACTTTTTTGTCTTCTGAATTTGTTCCTGTGATCCATACACATTTCCTTTTTGTTACTTTTACACAAATGCTTCTTTTCAAGTGCACTCACATGCGGTTTTGCCTTCAGACTTGTGAAGCAATTACACAACCCTCAGATGGTGAATGTGAACACGGGGAGGAAGTTGTCCTACGTGGTCCAGCTACGATTTCAAACATTTCCAAGCATTACCTGTCCGTCCATATCATCTTCTTGTAATGCTTTGAAAGGACAGAGGACTCGTCGAGCTTTGAAAAGACCTTTAGAAGACCCAGGGCCTGTTTAGATCCTGTATTTCACAGTGGGCTGTTCACCGTGAGCTGTGAACAGTTCATGGAACTTCACAGAGAAGTTCAACACTCACAATCCACAAAAGAAACTATGGCCTGGAGTTTTATTTTCTTTACATGCCTTTGCAGCCATGGTGTGGTCTGGCTTCGCTTGCTCGTTAACTCAAATCAAGGGACCATTCGTTATGATACGACAGAAAGCACAAATGAGCACATGTTTAGAAAGAACAGGGCATTCTTCTCAATGAGTTCCTTCAAAATTAGACAATGTTTCCAAAAAAAAAAAAGTATTTGAAATTTGGACTTCAATGGATTGTGCTTCATAGTATTGTTTGTATAGCGATGTAAAATACTGGTGATTTTGGTCAAGCTTTTCCTTCGATAATGTGAGAAAGGGAATAACCTCATTCCAGGTATTATGCTGTTGTTCACCAAACAGGCAGACTATGCAAAGTAAACAATGTGAAGTGGGGTGAACCTCACCTTGAGACTGCAAGCACATGGGAGTTGGGTAGAGGAATGTCGACGCCACACACACACACACACATATACACACATATTATACACACACAGAGCGCTGGTTATTCAAATGTTTTATATGTTTGAGGAAGATCATACGATAATAGTAAAGATATGGGTTGGTACATACTTGTTTTGCTGACACATTTCACACTTCACTTCACACAGCTACACCGACAATGAAAATCCAAACATCGTTAGAACAACCACAGCAAATAAATCTACTGCCTTAAAGAAAATAATAGTTAATAGATACAAAGGTGTTTTCCCACTTTTAGAGGTAAAAACAGCTATTCTCCATCACAATGTTTGATTTAGTGTCAGACATCCTTTGTTATCATTGGGATTGGTAATCATGTTCAATGTGTGATTATTTTTTCCAAAGACCATTCACATAGTGTTAAGTAGTATTACTGAAAGCATTTTTAATTTTTTTGTTATTTGACAAGAACAACAGCATATTAAATCCTTCAAAAAGACGTTGTAAAACACATAATGCATTGATTTTGCACATATTTTCAAACAAGCCTTAGTTTGGCTGGGTTTTCAATTTGGCAACAAACCTGCCTTTGGGAAATTGTGAGATGCCTTTAAGTAAAATGTAATAATCATAACATGTGCCTCCTGAAATACAAAACAAATAAATCAGCAACATGGGCATAGACAAAAGCAGACATTTGTTGAATGCTGTAGAGTACAATTCAGACATGATTGGCCATAGCGCAGCAGAAAAAGGATATTTTGAACAATGTCAACAATAGGATGGGTGTTGTTTTTTCTTTTACAGTTGGTGTGTCAGGGCATTGGTTGGATTCTTTGAAGTGTAGCACAGGATAATAACCACTGGCTTTATTTTGAAGTAAAACACAATAAATGAAATTGAGTTCTCGTAAAAGCAAGACAAATTGTACAGCTTTCAATCTTGGGACATGTTATGACTGAAACACAACATCAACAACAAAAACACATGTATTTTTGAAAGACTGTTAAATAATAATTACAATTATAATACACGAGTATTGATGAATAATATGATTAATAATAATACATGGCAGCTTTTCTGTAGTGGTTGTCATTGGAACAATAATAATTTTGCCAAGAACAGAACAATAAATGTTAGTTATTTAGTCAAAAATGTACAGTAGTGCTTTTAAAAAAAAACAAATCTGCCTTCATAGTTTCTAACATAGGCACTCTGAAAGCCAGTGTTTTTGCAGTATCATTGCCTACTTTCTCGTATATGACCACTAGCCAAGCTTTCTGTTTGTGCCTGTGCAAACTGCTCAGATTGGTCAATATGTATTATAAGAAATGTTTTTGATGTAAAAAGAAAAAAAAGAAAAAAGTATTGTAAATTCAGCTGCCAATGTAAAAAAATATTGTGAATTGTATTTTTGTAATATACATCACTGCTGTTTGTTTTTATTTTTTATTGTACTGTATATAAAAGCACTTTATTTTAATTTTTCAAATAAAGATTAAATTGCTATATTTTTGTTTCTTTTTTTTCCATTGCCTGACTGTCTTCATAACAGTACCCCCGCGTGGCCACTGGCCAGAACTGCGTTTTACATAGGCTACCATTACTTTCTAATAATAAAAATAAGGTAATACAAGCTTGTTGAAAACAAGTCACGCATGTGCATACCCTACTCGGAAACGCCATGACGTGTATCAGCGTAGCGTCATCACAGAGCGGCATCCTTTTAGTTTCAGCACTGAGCGTCCAACCTATGGTCAACAACACGTATGTCATTATGTAGATAGTAGGTGGAGTTCATTTGTTCAAATTTACTTAGATTAGGTATTGGTATCAGGTATATCTGAAAGCTTCGAAATGTTAAAATAATAACTTAAAATGCACCAGTCAAAACTACATAAAATACTTGTGTGAAATTGTTTAGGACTATCTGCAAAAATGTACGTTTCATTGTGTCCCGTGAACGTTGGCCTACTGTAAATATAGAACAATACAAAGTTAGATTAGTGAACACACTTCACACCCTGAAGACAAACAGAGAGGCGGAGCCTAGTGCAGCTATAGCAACCTGTAACACACACAACAAATGGCTTAACTTTAACCTTAAATACCCCATTATTGTTAAGAAACTGAGATAAACTAATAACAAAATTGAAATAAATGAATGCATACATGATGAAAAATAAGTATATACCGCGATCTAGTGAGTAAATGTAACTATCTGTCTGTTGACCAAGTGGTACGGTTTGATGTACAGAGTTCTCAGCCAATCAGGGGGGAGACTGAGGCGCATAGCGGTTAATCACAGCGTGTGTGCACATCGGGGACGTGTTCACCTGACGCGGGCGTCTGCATCAGTCTATCAGTCTAGTGTGAGCCTCTTGCCTGCCGCCATGGCCATTTAGTACTTACATATAGCTCGTTTCAATACAATGACAATGGACGTGCCTAGTCTCCAGAGACTCTTTTCAGCATGCGATGTCAATAAGTCCGGCGAAATCGAGTACGAGGACTTCACCGTGGTGTGCCGAGAACTTCGTGTACCTGAAAACGAGATTAAAACTTTGTTCAATAAATTCGACGCGGATAGAGACGGATATATCAACTACACCAACTTTTCGTCCAAGTTCCAAGAGGTGTCGGAGACGTTAGACTTGTCATCGTTCGGTGCCGCCGAGTCTCACTACCAGCCCTGTCCGTGGGACGAGTTCCTGGACAGACACGATGCGACCCCGCTGCTCTCCGAGAGGTAGACCCGGGACACACGACCACCTCGTTTACCACACACCCGGTATCACCACATTCACTTGTTTTATAATGTTTATTCATTTATACGCCACAACCACTGTGTGATTGTCTTGTGTTGTGTCCCCACAGCCTGAGGACCAAGTTGTCCGCTCTGTACCAGGCTTTAGTGGACTCGGCCAACAGCGCTCTGTTGACGCACTACGAGGTGGTCATCAACTCTCTGATCAGTGAAAGCATCGACCACAAAATGGAAACTTCACAGCTAGAATCCAACCTAAAGCGGTAACATTTTGTGACTTTTTTTCTCCCCCCCCCCCCCCCCCCAAAAAAAAAAAACACATGATCTGAAAGTGTACAGTTTGCCTCACAATGTAATCTTGAAACAGGTTGATGCATTTGGACACGTTGGGTCAATGTCGTGTAGGCCTCTCTCTAAACATGACTTGAAGGAGTAGTCAAAATATTGCCTTTCACTCACTGCATGAAGACAGCCTTGAGAATCAATGGACAAGAAAAATGGGAATAAAAAAGAACCTGACTGTGCAGAGCTAATGTGCAAGGGATTTAGTTGTATCCACTTGTGTTGCTGCCACTTTATTAAAAGTCACTAAAGCGTGTATCCTGGTTTAATGGCCCTCTTCTCAATTACCAGGCTTAACAAGGCCTGTACCTCATTTGTTTTGCCTAATGCATTTATGTAGCCAAAAACGTAAAGGCGTGTTTTTATAGGTATACATTAGTGGCTACAAGGCTAGATGTTGCATGATGACTTTGCAAACACTTTTGATAAAAATATATTTTACTTTTTGACCATGTTATGTTATTCTGTGCATCTCACATGGTGGCTAAATGGTTCAAGATGCATGTGAACGTTTAGCATTGAGGTGGAACAGTTTGTTAGAATGGAAGCCCATTTCTGCCAAAAAAAAAATCCTGTAAGTCATTATAAAGGGAAACTATCTGAAAATAATGAGTTAGTATATCAAAATAGTGTTTTTGTTTCTCAAAATAAGGACATTGCATCTGAAAATAACGAGAAACTCTCGAAATGCTGACTTGGTATCTACAAATAATGACTTAGGCCTACTATCTCAATATAATGAGAAACCTTCTCCATATTCTGACTAAGGCCGACCCCCCCAGTAAAATACTGAATCCAGTCTGAATATTTCAAATCGCTGTGCAGTGTTTTTCTGACCTACCTTCAAAAGCAATGTTACTCCCACTGGACTGGAAGGTATTTTATTGTCTCCCAGGTGTTTGAACAGCTCGCCCCCACCTACACCCCCACATCACAGAAAAATACCTCTCACTGAACAGATCTGCAGAGGCAATTATTATAGGCTGTATACTGTGTATATTTAAATTGATCCTGTTAATGAAAGCATTTGTTAAAAGCAATTGCATTTGTTTAGTGTAGTGTTGCATAATTGCTTTTTGCTTGGGTGACAGTAGCACATTGCTGCCGTTACAAATACATATACATACACATATGCAAACAGGGGCATATGGAAGCACATTAAGTCATTATTTTGAAAAAGTTTCAAAAAAATGTGAGATACTATGTCATTATTTTGAGAAACAGTCATTATTTTGAGAAAATGTCTCATTATAATGACTTACAGGATGTGTTTTGTTTTCATCACGTTAGCAGAAATGGAATTCCATATGTTGGCCTGTAGAATATAAAGCCCCCTATTTTGCAGTAATGACCTCTCTAACTGTAGTTCTAGTCAGCCAGTAAACTAAAGTATCCTGGCTGACTGCCCTACTTTAGAAACATGCCGGTGTGCTTCGTTAGTGTCATTGTGTGTTTTCTGCTTCTTTGTCAATAACAAATTTAACTTTGATACAGACATAAGCTACACAGGTTAAGTCATGTGTAGGCCTAGACACTGCACTGGTTTAGTCAGACAAACAGACAGACAGAAAATGTTAATGATCCCTGAGGGAAATTGCATTCATCACAATACTCCAGGAAGAAGAAGAAGAGACAGACACTCTACGTATAGTAGAGTGTTAGAATATATAAATATATAATATAAACCTATGTAAACAATATACAAAGAATATATAAAAAATATAAAACTATGCAAAAATGTACATCCATCTAGGCATACACTATAGAGGTAAATAGTATACACAAAGATGTAGCATGTCGGATTAGGTAATGGAATGACCAGTTATGCAGTGTAGTCCTGTTCCTTGTTAGACCTACATACTGAATATTAAAAAAAAGAGTTAAATGTTCCGGTGTTATAATAAAATGAAATGAGTGAAAACATCAGAAGAACGTTTCAAGAGCAATGTTTGCTACTGTGTCCTGAACCGGCTGAGGCTGAGCATTGAAGTTGGAAGGTTTTCAGTTTTTTTTCATTCATCAGTTCAGTGAGCACAAGGCTTGCGGAACAGGTGTCACTCTGACTCAAGGAAGTGGAACACTGTAAAGCTCTCTCTGCGTGTTCCTCTTCACTTCCCCCTCTACACTGAACATCGTCTAACCTGATCTCAGGTCTGTTTCGTCCACTCAATCACACATTATTAACCGCTTGCTTTTACTCATGTTTGTCAAGCTAAACTCCATCCTGGGGGCGATATATCTGTGGTCGGTTGACTCTGCTCCACGTCGTGTGTCGTTTTCCATTGCGTGTTTGGATTGTGCGACATGGGAATGTTGCTTACTTTCCAAGATCACGCCCTCTTGTTAACCTGCCCACACCTGCGGCTGACACAGCAACACTGTTAAAGTTGTACGCATAGAATATGCCTTCTTAAGAGGTCAAGACACGGGAGGTAAAGCATGCAATGGTCTCTTTTGTGTTTTGAAAGATGATGGGACAACTTGAAATGATTGTTGAAGAAAGCTGCCCTTTTTAATTCTTTTTTTTTTGCCTGGTGGGGACAAAGGATAATAAACCAGACTATCAACTGTGTTTCATACAGCACAGAGGACATGAACAACAGTCAGCTGGAGGAGCTTGAAGAAGACATCCAGAAGCAACTTGCTGCAGTGGAACAGCAGGTCAGAGAAGAGGTCAGTGAATCCCATTACTACATACTGATGTTGTGCAAGTCTGTTTCTCAGGTTGTTTGCTTACACTGGTCGAATATAGGAGATGTGTGATTGACAAAGTGTACTCAAAGCAGAATAGAATAGGCATGTCACGTTATTATAAATGATAAGTCATGTTATTATAAATTATGATAAATGATGTGATTCTAATGGTTTGTAAGTCCTAATAAACGATGGGGGGTCTGAATGGTTCCTAGTTTTGCGTGAAGGGGCTCAACATTCTCGTGTAGCCTACTTCAACAGAGTTACCTGCATGTTCATCGGACAAGTGGGCCACTGTGTGACGGGTACACCTTCCCCGACTCACAAAGGCTCTCTGTCCACCGGCAGCTGAAAGCCCCTCTTTAAGGCTTTATGCTGGCTACTTTCAACGCATTGGGGGGGGGGGTGTGGTTAATGTTTTTAGGAGCGCAAGAAAATGGAGGACCTGGTGGCATCCATGCAGAGGAGACATGAGAACCAGGTTGCAGATCTACATTCAAATCTGGAAAGACTGAAAAGGGTACTTTTTTTTTTCTAAATGCATTCTATCTTTGTTTCGTTATCATTGATGTGTCTTGTTTAGCAGGGTAAATGGTCAGAGTAACGTGCATGTCAGCAGTAAGTCTCATGTCGTTGTGGTGAATGTGTTCAATCCAAAAGAGCCAGGAGGACTCTAAACTGGACCGCTCAAAGGTGGACGTGGACCGGCTGGAGAGGAACATCTTTGACCTCACGCAGGTCGGTGTTGGTGTGTCTCCTCCGCTGTCTCCATTTGCTGCTCTTGCATTTCTACTTGTATTTTGTTTAAACGTCAATGCATTTACAAGTCAGCCATTTGGCAGACGCTTTGATCTGAGGAGGTGGTGGGGCGTAACGCGGTCTGATCTAACGTAGGAGAACGAGCGGCTGCAGAGCTCCCTGCTGACGGCTCAGACGGACATATCTGTCCTGCACTTGGAGCTGGACAAGCTGAAGAACATGTACACCGACCAGGAGCTGCAGCACCACAGGTGAGCCGGGGTGACCCTGCCTGTGGCATTCGCCCGTGCGGACTGGCAGGAATGCCAACCGCGTTGGTCAAACCGGTCCGTCGTCTTCACAGAGTCGTTCTGCTCTCCTGTCACTCATCAGGGATGTCTAGACGGGGCTCGGGTTTCTCAGCAGGGATTAACATCGTACGGGGACTTTTTGGAATGACGTCGTGCACGACGACGTGTTTGGCACTATGGGATGTGTGTGGCTTACAGTGGTTGTGGAGTTTCCAGTGCTGCTCAAGAAGGTCCACTGTTGGGTCCATTGCTAACTCAGTAATTAGTTACAGGAGAAGAGAGTTCAGAAAGTAATATCCGTATGACCTCACAAAACTTCAGTGTGTGTGTGTAAGACTAGATGTCATATTTCATCTGTATTTCCATGATGCCCAGAGCTGTTATAATTTTATGGCTCAGTTGTTTTATGTTTTTTTTATTTTGATGGTTCAAACCTTTTTGTTTAAGGAGAAAAGAGAGTTATGTTGGGTAATCGCTGACTGTCGTTCCAATCTTCTGCTCTGCGTGGTATTCAGTTGAATAATATTGTCATATTTGTGTGTTTATCTGTGTGTGTATCTTCCCAGAGAACGAGATGATCTGAAGAGGATGGTTGAGGAGTATCAGTCTTACTCCAATCAGATCCAGGCTCTGCAGTACGTTCCTGGTGCTCCTGCTTTTCCAGCTTGTTGATACTTTACCTTTCAGACCTCTTATCTGTTCTGTGTTCATTATTGGGGAAAACCGTTCGCGAGTGACGGTTTTGACTGCTTCACGTACAAACTGCTTCACGTACAAAGTAGTTAATAAAAAAAGGGCCGCGACTCATAAAATAGTATATTGGACCTTGTTAAGGAAACGTACATTTAGATCAATTATGTAAATGAAGCAATTAAGCGATTAAGCCAGCAATTAAGTGGAATCTTTCCTAATGCAACAAAACCCTGATAAACCTGAAGCATTCTGGATCTGACACAGAAGTGTAACGTTGAATGAAACACGAACAACCTGCTCACCTGTGATCCTTTTTGTTCAACTTCCTGCTTCCTTCCCGCACCCTGTCAGGGACATGAACAAAAAGCTGTATGACAGTAATGACGGACTGCGCTCAGCCTTGGCCAACGAGGCTGCCGTGGCGACCAAGAGAAGGGTGAGAACATGTTTCTCTAATTAGCCACCGGCGCTCCTACCTCCCCGCCCATGTTGGGCACATGTTTCATTTAAAACGTGTTGTTTTGGTTGGAGTTTCGGTGACAACGCTTGGAACATCCACTGTAGGGCTGTCGTCAGCTCGACAATTAGTCAAATGAGAAGCGGGATCTGAAACTAATTTCTGTATGACCTCACAAAACTTAATTGTGTGTGTGCGTGCGCGTGTGCACAACCCAGTTATCGCCCAAAAATGAAATCCCCGCCAGACGAATGAAGCCGATTCGACAAAGCACGCTGAACCAGAGCAAGTATGTGTTGTGTACGCGCTCGCTTAATACACTTTCACACTCAATTAGGGGGGTATAAGGGAATAAATGTTGTATAATAAAGTTCATGATCATACACAACAACATAAAACGCATCCCTTACCTCATGCGTTAACACGTGCGTTGGGAGTGGTCGGTGACTGACCTGACATCTCGTCGTCTCGTTAGGTTGTGTGGCTCTGACCCCAGCCAGGCCCAGGCCCCCACGTACCAGCAGCACGTGGCCAGCTGGGCTGATAAGTACCTGGACAGTGGCGTGGTGCTGTCGGCCGACGGGGGGGACCTCTTGGACGCGGAGGAGGAGCTGTCGGACAGCGAGGGCAGCAGGGACTCCACAGAGACCGTGCACCGCAGCTACTCCTACGTCACGGACATGGAGGTCAGCCGCCGGGGCCGTGGAACTGCTCACAAGTTCTGCTTGTTGTTTATGTGATGTGTCTCTGAGGTGTTATTCTGTGTGTGTGTGATGACTCTCATTTAAGTCAACTCGTATATTCACATTTTTAATGCAACCCTTTATTTTCTGCTTTTTTTTTTAAATTGCTGCCCTCTCTCCCTCTGGGTCCTCCTCTTGTTAACGATTGCCTGCCTTGTCTTTTTGTTCATTGTGCCATGTGACAGAATGATGTTCTTTGTTTTTAAAGGTGTCACGCCAATAGAAACTGGTGTTAATATTGACTTTCTGTCCCATGCTAGATATCAGAGGTGATATCAGAGGCAGCAATGTCCACCACACCCTCCCTGGCCTCCTCCTCCCTGGCCTTGTCCATAAGGAGACGTCTGTCTGCCTTCTCCACAAAGGTAAAGCCCAGCCTGGGATGTTGCACACACACCCTACTTTGCTGAGGACCGTGTGATTGTTTCATACACATTTCCATATTTGTAAATGGGTCCGAATATCACTGAAAAACCTTTGTGTGTCTTTCTGGCAGAGCACTTATGTAAAGCTTTTCATGCAAAGAAATGTCCCCCTTGATGAGTCTTGACCAGTTTTTTTCTTTGTGTAATCAATCTCTTATGTGATCTTTGTATGCCTCACTACAAAGCCGAATGTGCTGGAGGACGAGAAACCATGTCCAATCTACCGCCTGGTTCTAGCCGGAGACGCAGGGGCCGGGAAGTCCAGCTTCCTGATGCGGCTCACCCTCAATGAGTTCAGAACCGACATGCAGACAACACTGGGTGAGCATCCGAACCCTCACTTTCTCATCCGAACCCTTCTCTCTTCATCTTCATCCGAACCCTCCCCTTCTCATCCGAACCCTTCTCTCTTCATCTTCATCCGAACCCTGCCCTCTCCCTCTGAACCCTTCTCTTTTCATCTTCATCTGAAACCTCACCTCTTCATCTGAACCCTCACCTCTTCATCCGAACCCTCCCCTCTTCACTAAAGCCCGTGTCCACAGTACACTGGTGGGTAACGCAATGTGTTGTCTCAGGGGTGGACTTCCAGATGAAGAAGCTGCTGGTAGACGGAGAAAGGACCACCCTGCAGATCTGGGACACGGCCGGCCAGGAGAGGCAAGCACTGTAGACCCGCACCCGTCATGCTTGTGTTTCACGCCCGTACCCCCGTGAGTTAAAAGGGCCCACGTCTGAAGTGTTACGCTGCAACGGCCCACAGGTTCCGCTGCATCGCCAGGTCCTACTTCAGGAAGGCCAACGGCGTGCTGCTGCTGTACGACGTGACGTCCGAGAGCAGCTTCCTCAACGTCCGGGCGTGGGTGGAGCAGATCCAGGTGGGTGCAGCGGGGGAGACGGGAGGCGGGAGGCTTGACGTGTGTGTGTGTGTGTGTGTGTGTGTGGGGGGGGCGGAGGGGGTGGGTGGAGAGAGAGAGAGAGCACCCTGAAGAACCCTGACGTGTTCCCCACAGGAGTCCACGGAGGGGCAGATCCCCATGTGCATCATCGGGAACAAGGTGGACCTCCGTGACGAGCGGCCCTATGGATGTGTGAGCACGGCCCATGGAGAGAAGCTGGCCAACGTAGGTCACCGCGCGGCCCGGGGGGGGGGGGTCGCACACGCCTTCGGGGCGGCCTGGGTTTCTGTGCCGGTGCTCTGGCCGTAGCGCTCCCTAATGGCTTTCTCCTGTCCCAGGCGTACGGGGCCTTGTTTTGTGAGACCAGTGCCAAAGAGGGGACCAACATCGTGGAAGCCGTCCTGCATTTAGCGAGGTAGCGTAAGAGAACCAAACCGACGGCCAGCCCTCGTGTTGTAAAGGCTCTCGACTCGGCACCCGATGCTCATCCGTTTCTTTGTGCCCCCCCCCCCCCCCCCACACACACACACACACACAGAGAGGTGAAGAAGACCATCGTGGTGAGGGACGAGTCGGACACGGATGTGCGGCTGAGTTCCAGCACTCCCAAGAAGACGCTGAACGACTGCTGCTAGCTACAGGCGGCCACGCCGCTAGCTTACCAGAAATACACTCTGCTCCTTTATCTGACGTTGTGCTTCCATGTTAGTATTGTACATATTTAAATGTCCTCAATTTTACTTGTCTTAAATTTTACATGTCTTAAATAAATGTCAAAAATCTTTTAAGCAATATGAATTAACATTTGAATCTAAGGCCAGTACTCTTAACCACTAATGATGTCTCTGTAATATAAAATTATATATATATATAAAGTGTTTATAATGCGTCTGGCGTTCTGGTCTTCATTTGGAGCAGTACTTTACAGTTCTTTTTGTGCTTATTGTACACACAAACGTGTTACTTTTAATTACTTTTGATAATGATTCTGATTCTGTTTAAATTTTTGTTAAAGGAGAACATAAATTGCTCGTTAAGGAGCAGGCCAGCGGACATGTTCTTGTAGTTTTTATTAAGCGTGTTGTGTTGCTGTGGCTGCTGTATCGATGGTGTTTCAGAAAGCAGTCCATACGTGTGGAGGCAGCAGGGACGGCCTTTGGCATGACCTGTGAGCTACAATGCAGTGCCGGGGGGGGGGGGTCATTAGCGCTTACAAAAACATTGATCGACATGAACAACGAGCTCATTAATATCAATACAGAGATAACACTTTGGTTTTCAGCTGGAATGCAATGTTTTGGGTCTACTGGTCGTCTATTACCAGAAAATATTAAAGTACAAGACTGAAAAAAAATATTTCAGTTAAAAGTTTCAAGCTATATTTTCTTTTGTTTAACAGCCATTTACAATAGCGTACAATAATTAACCATTCATTTACACAGATAATGCAGCATTAAAGCATTAGCTTTAATTAGTATTTAACTAATGGTGTAGTAATCATTTACTGACAATGTTCTTGTGAACTAAGGTATTCATTTATACGTTATTTAATAGGGTTAGGGTCTGGGTGAATCCAAAACCTTAATCCTAACCTTAACCCTATTAAATAATGTAATACCTTAGACATACATACAATACGTGAGCACCATTTGTAAATGATGACTAGAAGTTAGTTAAATGTTAATTTACATAGTTAATTGTAAATTAATGCTGATTACCGCATTAACTAATGTCAATGGTTAATTATGGCACCCTTATTGTAAAAGTGTTACCCAACCATAAAAAAAACAAAAGACATCCAGGGAGTGCAGTTAAACTATCACTATCATCACAAACAAACATGTTCCAGACCAGCACGGTGGCTACGTCCCCAGGCCCTGACCCAGTGCCTGAGTCTGCACACAGTCCAGCTCACTGCAGCCTGGTCTTCACCGTCTGGGCGGCTGTGCTGGGCGCGTACATGTCAGCTCTGCAGACACCGTCAGTTTCTTGCCGTCAGGACGATGGAGGTCACTAAACTGCCCAAGGCCACCACCAGAGCTCCCAGTAACAGCTTCCATGAGACTCCCTGCAACAGCCAAGTCACACAGTAAACCGCACAATCCCTCTTGTTATTTTGATGGACTGAGACGTGAACACTTGCTTGTTATTTCTGCTTACGGGCGGTTTCTTCTCTGAAGGGATGAGGAAGGGCGCCACGTTCTCCCCGAGCAGCTGCATGGGTTTAGTCTTCACTTCACTGACCCGCCTGCCACCTGACTGCCTCTGGACCAGTTTAGACAGCTCAAAGTGGATTGCCTGTTGGACAGATGGCAACATTTAAAAAAAAAAAAAAAAAAAACGAAAGCCGTGGAAGTGTTCCATTAAAAACATC
>JAXIVH010000013.1:3630399-3635399 GCA_036785325.1 Urophycis tenuis
ACATGTGACAGGAAGTGTCATATGCTCAACGTGCAAAACACTGAGGTACTTGGGTCCCTTCTGCTTAGTTTTGGAGTGACTTGGTGTAAGCACGCGCGCACCACAAGCATGACCTGACTTGTTAGTCTCTAACGTTCCTCAACATCCCCCAGGCAGAGTATTATGTAAGAGCGCTCGGTGTTTAATTACGAACAATGCGTTCAATGGCATGCCAAAGCCGACACTGTGACAGCTGCTTCTAGTGATATGGACAGCTTTCAACCGACTTGGTGTGATTAAGGGTCACCTTTGGATCAATAGTGGTGATTGTAAGTCATTGTGCAAAGTGTAGACACACGTTGCATACAGATAAGCTGTTTTGCAACTGCTGTGTAAGGGTAGACCTGAGAGTATGGATGTCTGAATTTATCATTGAATATGTGCATCTGAGGCAGTTTTCACCATTCAGAAATGATTAATGAACAGTATGCACTGTTTTATAGATGGTTATCTTTTGCAATATTGTATTCCAGAGACATTTGTCCAACACCAGGTGGGTTCACAATATGTCTGTTAACACATAATGCATTCTATTCTTCTATATACGATGATTACTATGTATGTATATAGGTTTTCATTTCTTCATTTGACCTGACTCCGAGAGCTCGCATATAATTTTATCTTATTTAGGTAAATCTATTTATTGTTTATTGCTTATACTCAGGTTTTTTATTGCAGTCCTCTATCCCCTTGTACTGCTGGTCAATGTGAATTTCTCCTAAGGGGGATTAATAAAGGAATATCTTATCTTATCTTATCTTATCTTATCTTATATGATATTAGAGCTAACAAGACAATTGGCCATCTGCATGGGAAAAAAAACCTACAGTAGATCCAAAGTTTTCACACGTCACACGTATATTTGGAGCAAATAAGCTAAGCGTTGTGATACCAGGTACCTCATCGGCCCCAAAAACAGATGTCGCGATAGTCAGTCAAATAGTGTTTGGCTTGTGAATAATTGAAAGGCAGAACCCTATACCCATCACGCGATTGATTTTTCTATTTACTCTGGAAGAAGCCAGCAGAGAGCCCAGCGTGAGTCACTGGAGGAGCACATCAGACGCGCTGTGTTGAGTCACTCCTCAGCCCCGCCGTAGCATGGCGGCTATACCCGCGCCCCAGACCTTCACATCAAAAGGATATGAAAGATCTGTGTGCTACGGTCATTAGCCCAAAGACATAAAAGGGTGTGTGTGTGTGTGTGTGTGTGTGCGTGCGTGCGTGCGTGCTTGCCTGTGTGCGTGTGTGTGTGTGTGTGTGTGTTGGTTCCACGATCTACACATGTGACGTCGGCCGGCGGCTGAAACGCCATAGCCCCCCGTCGCCCGGGGGGCTTCTGAGAAAAGCAGGCAATCATCCTCGCGCAGGATTCAACAGATGACCTTTTTTCGGTATAATGTCATTACGATCAGTGGGGGGTGGGGGGGGGACAGGGAGCAGAGCGGTCACTGGATGCACAGCAGAGGGGGGGGGGACCGGCTGAGGGAGGGCGTGGCGGGAGGCGCACGGTGGTGCAGGAGAGGCTCCAGCGTGTGCCTGGGTTTGCCGCGCGCCGCTGCTTAGAGCCATTAAGTAATTAGCGGAGAGCGGCGGAGCGCCGAGTGTGAACACACGTTGACAGATCTATGGGTTTACGGCCTTAAAGAGGTCACTGGTGATTAGCACCGGGCGGCACAACACTGCACCGGCCAGATTAGCTAATGAGCCCCCTGGGTGTGTTTTTAAGCACAGACAGGAAACACAAGCTGGTCAGTGGGACGAGCGGACGAGCCCATCTATCTGCAGGAACCGAGTGACCTAACTGCCACGGGAGTGAAACCCGAGAGCACGACCTCATCCCCCCACGACACTGCTGCTGTCACCCAGACCATGATCGCTGCCCCTTCCTGTCCAGTCCCTGTGAAAAACACCCTTTCTTCCCATTATACACATGTATGTTATCATCACTATCTGTGGATGCTATGGATATAAGAACGGCTATGAAAGACTGAACTATTACAGAGACACTACTTTGACAGTTAAGTCACAGCAAATGAAAAGTATGCGTATTAATTCATACACTTCCTAATCTTCTGGAGCGACAGTGTGGACCACCATGGGACCCCTGGACTGAATAAAGGCCCGCTGTATGAATGTTTATCCTATGGAACATCAGAGACAGAGTTCTGCCGCCGCAGGAGAGACGCCGCCTAACGAAAGTGGCTA
Organism: Urophycis tenuis; assembly: GCA_036785325.1. Taxonomy (NCBI): domain Eukaryota; kingdom Metazoa; phylum Chordata; class Actinopteri; order Gadiformes; family Phycidae; genus Urophycis; species Urophycis tenuis. Next base: position 3,632,647 of record JAXIVH010000013.1, read on the forward strand.
GTTAAGCTGGGTTAGAGAAGACAAACCATTACATTAGCCAGGCATTAGCTGAGGCAACACATCTGCCAGCAGAGAGAGACGGGGGCAGCTTTCAAAGGATTCAAAGGATTCAAAGCTTTTAATGTCATATGTACAGTAAGGAAACATGTTTCCCTGTACAATGAAATTCTTACTTTGCTGCCCATACTGGATGCAGTAAGAATAAATAAATACTGTATATAAAATAAATATCTAAATAGAATAAAATACCTGTACAATAAAAGCCTCTAAAGATCTGCTCCTGCTGGTCCTAATGGATTCAGGGCTACGCCAGGGAAACGTTTAAGTTCAACATAAAATACATTATTTTCATCGGAAAGTATCCTGCATGTTATGAAATATTAATAACAATAATATTGATAATAGCAATAATAGTGGCTCAATGTATTGTCATAAAAATGATGCAGTAGATGCGGTTGAACACAGTAAATAGGAACATGTGTTGAATGTGTTATGTAACTGTGGCATTTTTAAAACAAGTTACATTTTATGTATTTTATATATTCCATGTATTAATCGATACTGAATTCACCAGGTTTTTTTACATTTCAGAAGAAACGCTTTCTGCCTCAGCATTCAGTCGTACGTGTATGTGATGCTACAGCCTATAAGTCCCAGCAGAATGTTTATTGTCCTGGCTCTCTGATTTATGGAGCGGCCTCATCAAAGCCCTGCCTCACTTGTTAAACCTGTATGTGCAACAGGCACTCGCAGCTAATAAAGTGCACCAACACTTTGCTGCAAACCTCCCCCGTTAACATTTATGGATCTGCTCCTGCAGCCGAGCCACGCCGGAACCTTCCGCGGCCTCCGAGCGCCACGCTCGCCGCTCAGGGCGCCAGGCGACGCCGTGACACGCGATCACGCCGTGGCATGCCAGGGTGATTGCCGAGGTTGTTTTTGTACCAAATCCCAGGTTTTTTGATGGGCGTCTAATGCGTCCCTGTTGCTGTTTTGCTGCGTCCGTAGACGAACGTGACACAATTACAACCCCTCAGAAGGAGCTTATCCTTAATCCTGCTGGAGCGCCAGGGGCAGACCCCCCCCCCCTCCCCATATGCCGCAACAGTTACTTTCCTGCAAAACAGCCATCTGGGGGTGGAGGGTGGAGGGTGGGCGGGGGCTGGGCGCACTGTACAGCGATTTACTGTAGCGCCGCTGCCATGGCGTGTTTTTCCATCCTGTTTGTTTTCCCTTCCTCCTCCTCCAGCGGTGGACTATAAAGGGGGGGGGGGGGGGGTGGGGGGGGGGGGGGGGGGGTCGGGGATCAAGGCTACTGGCCCAATGGAGGGGGGGGCTCAGAGCCTCAAAGGTCCCCATATCATCTAGAGCAGGTGTGCTCTTGGCTTTATAACATAGATCTAGATGGATCAATTCAGCTCTGGGCCAAATGCATTGTATCTGGCCGGCTTCATAGGGGTGTAGCGATGCAGCCCGCCCCCTCAGAGGTCCGTCAGCATTAGGAGGCTGATGTGAAGCTATGTCTAGAGCTGTCCATGTCTTAAGCTATGTCTTAAGCTTAATGTAAGGACGATTTTGCCAAGTGAAATTGATTTATTGGTTGGGTTTCTGCAAGGCTCTCATGTAATGGCATTAAAACAGCACACAGCAGTGCTTTATTGACATTCCGGTCATTTCGTAGTCCCGAAGGGGTTTGGTAAATTGACTCTTGTGAAAGCATTTGGGACTGGCTCTTTTGAAATCGCCGAGACTGAGTTTCTAGTAAGTAATAACAGTGGTATCTCTGTCTTCAGGATTCCTTCAAAGTCCAAATCCATCAACCAGACAGCAACCATTCGGAAATGCTGCGAAAAAAAAAGTTTACTTTGTAGTAGGACTAGGAATTCGAGGTCAGAGTGCTCTGCTGTACAGAGAGAAGAACAGGATTTTCAGACAGGTGTAGTAGACACTAAGAATAACCCTGAACCGGGCCATCTCAGGGCAGCGCAATTTGAAGTCCATAAGGAGGTCCACACTCAGCTCAGAGCATTAGGGAGGTTGTTTAGATATAGTTATTATAGTGTGGCAGATGGAAAAGTAGAGAGGCAAACCATCTCCAGTCCATGGCTGTTTGGATTTCACTTCAAAGCCTTCTAGGTCACAGCCAAGTCTGAATGAACCCCAAAATGCAAGTCGGTGGTGAAACTTTTCCTTTCAACATCACTCATAATTGCATAGGACTGCCTCAGAGGGTATTCATCAACAGCTGATTCAGAGTCAACAGCAGCCTTTCATAAAAAATAAAAAATAAATTATATAATAAAATAACCGCATAAAGAAGGAATGGCATCTTCTCTCTACAGGCTTGGCAGCTCTCACCCTTGGACACCTTTTAGATCTTAAAGATTGCAACACACATTCCGAGAGGAGAAATAAATGTCAGGAAGATGGACAATAAGTCTGAGCTGTCATGAGAATGATACACACAAAAACCTGCTACCTGCTATCAGAAGAACAAATCGCAAGGTAAACAGCCATCATAAAAATGTCAAATTGTCTCACTATAATTATGTGGTAGGGAAATCACGCCACTGCACAATGACTTTAAATAGTGCGGCCCTATTGGAGAGCACAGACAGTCCCTTGACATTTCAGCGACTGAACCCCGATGACCCTTGTTCATCAGCTGCCACTGCGAAAACACCTGAAACGCTGTGCACAGCGTCTCCTGATACGACACGACAAAGATGGGCTCCGTGCGTAACTGATATGCT
>JAXIVH010000013.1:3640399-3642609 GCA_036785325.1 Urophycis tenuis
ATTGGGGGGGGGGGGGCTTAACACCAAATAAGATGTACATGTTGTTACATGGTTTATTATGCAAGCTATTCGCGCCGGGACAAGGAGGACCTCCATGATGTTGATGGTTTGATGGGGTGTCGACTGCTATAAGATAGTAGATAGATAACAAAAATCACAGGACATTTTCAGTGATGCTGAGCTTAAAAAGAGTGAGGCTTCAGCCCCACCAAATAGGATCTAAAATGGCCCCTGGTTTACAGTCAGAGGTTCAGGGCAAAGATTTGCATTCCATCCATACTCTTGGTCCATTTAGAGTCGACCATCTCACAAATTAGGAGAAGCGGGTGGTTTCATTGCCCAACATAGTTAAGGAATAACCGTCACATCACACAACTTTTTGCCTCAAGTGGAGCAGATCCCCAACCCACCACCACAGTTGAGGGTGGTGATCACAATGTCTCGCTGCCTTCCTGACACACAGCTGAGCCGTGCTCCAGACACAAGTGGCAGCCAGCAATGTTTTCAACGGAAGGAGTTTGACCAAGTCTCTTCCACAACAAGGGGGGAGGGGCTTGAGAGACATTTGTGTGTGTGTGTGTGTGTGTGTGTGTGTGTGTGTGTGTGTGTGTGTGTGTGTGTGTGTGTGTGTGTGTGTGTGCCTGTGTGCATGCATTTTTAGTTTTTTTCAGTTTGAAGGAATGACATGGCTGTTGAGCCTACTTTCCACCTCATTTTAATTTAGCCATGGTTCTGCGCCTGTTCTGCAATTGTTTATCAAACTCTAAGGTCGATAGATGTATGGCAGGCAGAGATATGAATAAACTTTAAAGTGAAGACATTTTGAATAGAACTGTGTGAGAGATTGTATGTGGGACCAGAAAATAATGGCAGCATGTTACTAGTGTTTAAAGAGCTGGCTTGGTGCCTGAGTTCTGTACCTCAGGGGCAAGGCTAAATTTGACTGCACAGCACACAACCCTAATCAGCTGCATCAAAACAATCATTAACTGAGCTCCTGCTGCCTCCACATCCCCTCAAACGTGCACACACACACACACACACACACACACACACACACACACACACACAGACACACACACACACACACACCCACACACACACACACACACACAGACACACACACACACACACACACACACACACACACACACACACACACACACACACACAAACACACACACACACACACACACACACACACACACACACACACACACACACACACACACACACACACACACACACATACACACACACACACACACACACACACGCACAAACAGGCCCCCTCTCTATGTAAATACAGGACATCTCCATACGGGACTAGAGAGACTTGTATGTGTCTTGTATGTGTCTCATGTATGGCCCAGCAACCCTTCACTCTACGACAAGCCCGGCCTTCCTCTCGAGAGACATGAGACACATAAAACCTTGTGTGTAGGACACATCATACTTCCCTATGACGTTTGATGTTGCTCTCAGTGTGTTCTCTGATGAAGGTGTAGCCCATCATATATGAGTGACATAATGTCAATATTTCCCACACAACCACCAAGTCAGGGCCTTACATCACATATAGCATCTGAAATTATTAGCATAGCTCTTTCAACTTTAAGTGAGCACTGAACATGGAAAACCAATGAACTACTATAGCTATGAATTACTCTGCCAACTCCCAAGATTTGTAGTTAGAAGTATTCAGATGGCTCCTTCTAACCCATTCAAGCACAGCAGACAAGCCTACCAACCTATGGGGAGACAGCAGTTATATCATGTCTGATGGCTTGATATTTAACGCCCACACCATTAAACTGATTATAAAGGTTGTGTGTGAGGTTGTGTGTGCTTTGATCACCAGAAGCGGATTGTATATCAAATGCTTAATGAAAAATTATTATCAATAGATAAGACTATAAACACATATCTAAATCATTTAATCATAAAAAAGACACAATCCAATAAATGCCAATAAAATTGGTTTTACAGTGACTGCACTTTATTCACTTTAAATCAATGTGAATATAATGGTCCATACATCTACACATGTTCCAAGTCAGTAAGCTTTTGATACATTGGTGAGAAAGTGGTGAGAAACACACACACCGCCCTTTTTATGATTTTACTGTTTAATGGTCTGGGGATATAAACCCAGCCATGGGACGTAACATGAGTGCTGTCCTCCCATAGGTTGGGGGGCTCGCGGCTTG
>JAXIVH010000013.1:3642809-3645309 GCA_036785325.1 Urophycis tenuis
AATGTATTGTCATAAAAATGATGCAGTAGATGCGGTTGAACACAGTAAATAGGAACATGTGTTGAATGTGTTATGTAACTGTGGCATTTTTAAAACAAGTTACATTTTATGTATTTTATATATTCCATGTATTAATCGATACTGAATTCACCAGGTTTTTTTACATTTCAGAAGAAACGCTTTCTGCCTCAGCATTCAGTCGTACGTGTATGTGATGCTACAGCCTATAAGTCCCAGCAGAATGTTTATTGTCCTGGCTCTCTGATTTATGGAGCGGCCTCATCAAAGCCCTGCCTCACTTGTTAAACCTGTATGTGCAACAGGCACTCGCAGCTAATAAAGTGCACCAACACTTTGCTGCAAACCTCCCCCGTTAACATTTATGGATCTGCTCCTGCAGCCGAGCCACGCCGGAACCTTCCGCGGCCTCCGAGCGCCACGCTCGCCGCTCAGGGCGCCAGGCGACGCCGTGACACGCGATCACGCCGTGGCATGCCAGGGTGATTGCCGAGGTTGTTTTTGTACCAAATCCCAGGTTTTTTGATGGGCGTCTAATGCGTCCCTGTTGCTGTTTTGCTGCGTCCGTAGACGAACGTGACACAATTACAACCCCTCAGAAGGAGCTTATCCTTAATCCTGCTGGAGCGCCAGGGGCAGACCCCCCCCCCCTCCCCATATGCCGCAACAGTTACTTTCCTGCAAAACAGCCATCTGGGGGTGGAGGGTGGAGGGTGGGCGGGGGCTGGGCGCACTGTACAGCGATTTACTGTAGCGCCGCTGCCATGGCGTGTTTTTCCATCCTGTTTGTTTTCCCTTCCTCCTCCTCCAGCGGTGGACTATAAAGGGGGGGGGGGGGGGGTGGGGGGGGGGGGGGGGGGGTCGGGGATCAAGGCTACTGGCCCAATGGAGGGGGGGGCTCAGAGCCTCAAAGGTCCCCATATCATCTAGAGCAGGTGTGCTCTTGGCTTTATAACATAGATCTAGATGGATCAATTCAGCTCTGGGCCAAATGCATTGTATCTGGCCGGCTTCATAGGGGTGTAGCGATGCAGCCCGCCCCCTCAGAGGTCCGTCAGCATTAGGAGGCTGATGTGAAGCTATGTCTAGAGCTGTCCATGTCTTAAGCTATGTCTTAAGCTTAATGTAAGGACGATTTTGCCAAGTGAAATTGATTTATTGGTTGGGTTTCTGCAAGGCTCTCATGTAATGGCATTAAAACAGCACACAGCAGTGCTTTATTGACATTCCGGTCATTTCGTAGTCCCGAAGGGGTTTGGTAAATTGACTCTTGTGAAAGCATTTGGGACTGGCTCTTTTGAAATCGCCGAGACTGAGTTTCTAGTAAGTAATAACAGTGGTATCTCTGTCTTCAGGATTCCTTCAAAGTCCAAATCCATCAACCAGACAGCAACCATTCGGAAATGCTGCGAAAAAAAAGTTTACTTTGTAGTAGGACTAGGAATTCAAGGTCAGAGTGCTCTGCTGTACAGAGAGAAGAACAGGATTTTCAGACAGGTGTAGTAGACACTAAGAATAACCCTGAACCGGGCCATCTCAGGGCAGCGCAATTTGAAGTCCATAAGGAGGTCCACATTCAGCTCAGAGCATTAGGGAGGTTGTTTAGATATAGTTATTATAGTGTGGCAGATGGAAAAGTAGAGAGGCAAACCATCTCCAGTCCATGGCTGTTTGGATTTCACTTCAAAGCCTTCTAGGTCACAGCCAAGTCTGAAATGGACCCCAAAATGCAAGTCGGTGGTGAAACTTTTCCTTTCAACATCACTCATAATTGCATAGGACTGCCTCAGAGGGTATTCATCAACAGCTGATTCAGAGTCAACAGCAGCCTTTCATAAAAAAACCAAAAATTGTAACCGCATAAAGAAGGAATGGCATCTTCTCTCTACAGGCTTGGCAGCTCTCACCCTTGGACACCTTTTAGATCTTAAAGATTGCAACACACATTCCGAGAGGAGAAATAAATGTCAGGAAGATGGACAATAAGTCTGAGCTGTCATGAGAATGATACACACAAAAACCTGCTACCTGCTATCAGAAGAACAAATCGCAAGGTAAACAGCCATCATAAAAATGTCAAATTGTCTCACTTTAATTATGTGGTAGGGAAATCACGCCACTGCACAATGACTTTAAATAGTGCGGCCCTATTGGAGAGCACAGACGGTCCCTTGACATTTCAGCGACTGAACCCGATGACCCTTGTTCATCAGCTGCCACTGCGAAAACACCTGAAACGCTGTGCACGGCGTCTCCTGATACGACACGACAAAGATGGGCTCCGTGTGTAACTGATATGCTTTGAAACAACCACGGAGACCCGCCCTGCCGGCCAGGCAGACAGAAAGCCCTCCGCTGCACCTGAAGTGAACGGCGGCGCAGAGCGGCCAGGGCTAATCAGCTAGGCTGTCGGGGCCGGCTGGCGGCCGACGGGGCCCACCGGCTCCATCCTCCATCCTGTGTTGAAGCCTCCTCCTCCACT
>JAXIVH010000013.1:3647809-3705309 GCA_036785325.1 Urophycis tenuis
CGGTCAATATTCAACCACCATAGGAAGGAAAGGAAAGCAGAAGTGAGGGAGCATGTTTAGGATCAGTATAACAGCCAGGCTGTATTGATGAGAGCGATAAGCCGTCTCGGAGCGGGGGCAAAAAGGTAAACATCCCGGTGAGATTAGCAGGGCACATGAACAAACACGCCTGAGTGATTAACACCGTCACAACCTCCAGATTCACCTCCACATCCACAACAACTTAACACCAGGCATAATAATATTTCAGTATTCACCCACGCAAAAAGTGCATTTCCAATGCTTCGGCTGAACCGTGGCAGCTAAAGGTTCAGGATGCGAGAGCCAGGGCCCAGCTCCCCGGGGCCTGATCTTATCAGCCCGTGCTACAGTTGTCTGTACTTGCTAGCTACTTGTTGAGCGTGACATCAGGGTGGGGCATCTAGTGAGACTTCTGTGGGCAGGCTAAGACAAACACAAAGCCCTGAATGGAAAAAGTCAAAGCAATCTCAGTCAAATATTGTTTTGGTTTCCAGCATTGTGACTTCTTTTTAATTTCCCTTGACGAGGCCATCTTTGTCATATTAACTGAGTGAAGCCGAAGGAATGGAGGAAGGAATGGGATTATTGCACAAGACGTTTTAAGCAAGCACACATGTCTCGCTGTGCACAAGTTGCAGGTTTTGGGTACAAATATTTGTGACATTCTTCTCTTCACTGGTAATGGCAAAACGTCCCCAGACCTTCATTTAGGTGACACTCAAAAACTGTTTTTGAGGGACACCTAAACGTCAACAGCTTCAGCACATTCCAGTGTAAAATTCGGCTGAAGGTTTCCTTACATCAAGAATTGTCCACCAATATTGTTATATCATCATTATATGATTATTATATATCAGTTTGTGGTAATAAACACAAGGGAATAGGGCCTATGTATGTTGAACAGCCATCCATCACAGAGGGTTGATCACAGGGAGCGTGGAGCTGAACTCAGCTTTACTTTACTGACACTCAGCGCTCTCCCTTCCCTCACAACAGTCGCTCGACCAGTGGGGTTGGTTGTCATCACGACACCATCTCCCTGGGGTCCAACAGAGAGATTCCTCTCTCTCTCTCTCTCTCTCTCTCTCTCTCTCTCTCTCCTCTCTCTCTCTCTCTCCTCTCTCTCTCTCTCCTCTCTCTCTCTCTCTCTCTCTCTCTCTCTCTCTCTCTCTCTCTCTCTCTCTCTCTCTCTCTCTCTCTTCTCTCTCTCACATTCAGTTATTTCAAGTCATTTTTCCACATCCCAATTATAAAACCTTACAACGGTACCCAGCCTTACCACGCACTCCAAACTGCACAATCAATAAGCATGCATGAGGTGAGACTGTTCACGGCAGTAAACAGTTTCCACTACAACAGACTGTTGTTACTGGGAGGGTTGTGTCCAGCGTCAGAACGAATCAGCACAACACACAACAGGGTGTCCGTGTGTGTTCAGAGGTTGTTGGCGGTGCTGGGGCTTGAGGCTGTGCTCAAGAGTTTCTGGGTGAACTGGCAGGTTACCAGATCTCTCTCTCTCTCTCTCTCTCTCTCTCTCTCTCTCTCTCTCTCTCTCCCTCTCTCTCTCTCTCTCTCTCTCTCTCTCACTCTCTCTCTCTCTCTCTCTCTCTCTCTCTCTCTCTCTCTCTCTCTCTCTCTCTCTCTCTCTCTCTCTCTCAATCTCTCTCTCTCTCTCTCTGCCACTATCTCGCTCGTCCCCCGTCATGTAAACGCCGTTTGTGACAAACTCTCTGCTTAACATATGGCTTTAAAAGTGTGCTTTGTGTTTGTTATTGTGGCGCATTAAGGTTAAAGAATGCATTCAGGTTATTTCACATTCTACCACTGCTAGTAATAATAAAAAGATGATGATTGAAAGGCACTACATTTGCCAGCCACCCATTATATTATTGATGATGGTAAACTATTGAGCAATGATTAGAAGGTTAACATGTTATTATTGCATTGAAGCCAGGCATGTCAGCAGTTGTGCAGATGGGGCTACAGATTGTTATCCGATTACTTTCTCTTTAAAGACCAAATGAGCTCTTGATTAAAAGCATACCATCACATTATTTGTTAAGTGCTTCACAGCAGGGATGACTTGGGGGTGAGGCAGGATTTTACATTGGGGGGGGGGGGGGGCTTAACACCAAATAAGATGTACATGTTGTTACATGGTTTATTATGCAAGCTATTCGCGCCGGGACAAGGAGGACCTCCATGATGTTGATGGTTTGATGGGTGTCGATTTGCTATAAGATTAAAAAAAAATCACAGGACATTTTCAGTGATGCTGAGCTTAGAAAGAGTGAGGCTTCAGCCCCACCAAATAGGATCTAAAATGGCCCCTGGTTTACAGTCAGAGGTTCAGGGCAAAGATGTGCATTCCATCCATACTCTTGGTCCATTTAGAGTCGACCATCTCACAAATTAGGAGAAGCGGGTGGTTTCATTGCAAAACATAGTTAAGGAATAACCGTCACATCACACAACTTTTTGCCTCAAGTGGAGCAGATCCCCAACCCACCACCACAGTTGAGGGTGGTGATCACAATGTCTCGCTGCCTTCCTGACACACAGCTGAGCCGTGCTCCAGACAGAAGTGGCAGCCAGCAATGTTTTCAACGGAAGGAGTTTGACCAAGTCTCTTCCACAACAAGGGGGGAGGGGCTTGAGAGACATTTGTGTGTGTGTGTGTGTGTGTGTGTGTGTGTGTGTATGTGTGTGTGTGTGTGTGTGTGTGTCTGTGTGTGTGTGTGTGTGTGTGCCTGTGTGCATGCATTTTTAGTTTTTTTCAGTTTGAAGGAATGACATGGCTGTTGAGCCTACTTTCCACCTCATTTTAATTTAGCCATGGTTCTGCGCCTGTTCTGCTATTGTTTATCAAACTCTAAGGTCGATAGATGTATGGCAGGCAGAGATATGAATAAACTTTAAAGTGAAGACATTTTGAATAGAACTGTGTGAGAGATTGTATGTGGGACCAGAAAATAATGGCAGCATGTTACTAGTGTTTAAAGAGCTGGCTTGGTGCCTGAGTTCTGTACCTCAGGGGCAAGGCTAAATTTGACTGCACAGCACACAACCCTAATCAGCTGCATCAAAACAATCATTAACTGAGCTCCTGCTGCCTCCACATCCCCTCAAACGTGCACACACACACACACACACACACACACACACACACACACACACACACACACACACACACAGACACACACACACACACACACACACACACACACGCACGCACGCACGCACGCACACACACACACACACCACACACACACACACACACACACACACACACACACACAGACACACACACACAGACACACACACGCACACACACGCACACAAACACACACACACACACACACACACACACACACACACACACACACACACACACACACACACACGCACAAACAGGCCCCCTCTCTATGTAAATACAGGACATCTCCATACGGGACTAGAGAGACTTGTATGTGTCTTGTATGTGTCTCATGTATGGCCCAGCAACCCTTCACTCTACGACAAGCCCGGCCTTCCTCTCGAGAGACATAAGACACATAACACCTTGTGTGTAGGACACATCATACTTCCCTATGAAGTTTGATGTTGCTCTCAGTGTGTTCTCTGATGAAGGTGTAGCCCATCATATATGAGTGACATAATGTCAATATTTCCACACAACCACCAAGTCAGGGCCTTACATCACATATAGCAACTGAAATTATTAGCATAGCTCTTTCAACTTTAAGTGTGCACTGAACATGGAAAACCAATGAACTACTACAGCTATGAATTACTCTGCCAACTCCCAAGTTTTGTAGTTAGAAGTATTCCGATGGCTCCTTCTAACCCATTCAAGCACAGCAGACAAGCCTACCAACCTATGGGGAGACAGCAGTTATATCATGTCTGATGGCTTGATATTTAACGCCCACACCATTAAACTAATTATAAAGGTTGTGTGTGAGGTTGTGTGTGCTTTGATCACCAGAAGCGGATTGTATATCAAATGCTTAATGAAAAATTATTATCAATTGATAAGACTATAAACACATATCTAAATCATTTAATCATAAAAAAGACACAATCCAATAAATGCCAATAAAATTGGTTTTACAGTGACTGCACTTTATTCACTTTAAATCAATGTGAATATAATGGTCCATACATCTACACATGTTCCAAGTCAGTAAGCTTTTGATACATTGGTGAGAAAGTGGTGAGAAACACACACACCGCCCCTTTTATGATTTTACTGTTTAATGGTCTGGGGATATAAACCCAGCCATGGGACGTAACATGAGTGCTGTCCTCCCATAGGTTGGGGGGCTCGCGGCTTGTCTGCTGTGTTTGAATGCTGTTAGAAGGAGCCATCTGCTGCTGTTTATGGTTCATTAGCCTCGCTACCGAAGACAGCCCGGCTACCCCCACAGCAACAGGTACAGAAGGCACACTACAGCTGTAATAAATGTCACATCATAACCGGCATCCTATTAGAATGATACAGAAGGAATAATAAACAAAAATCTGTGTTTTTCTTTTAAGGCAAACAAACCGTGACTAACAGAGCACACATGATTCCTGGTGGTGGTGCGGGTTGAAAGTCGTAGTGTTCTGCTGGAAAAACTAAAACCCTAATGCATACCTTCCCAGAAGTCCATAGGCATACTGTGAATCAGCCAGCAGTAATGTGATCTCGTCCCTCTGCATGGTTATAACACACTCTTCCAGGGCCTACGGGTGAAAAAGACCCGTGTTAGATTCCCAATGCATGTTCATGTCGGATTTGCCACTAACTATTTATTAGTTTGTAACTAATATATTAAACGTTGTCAGTATTGGGTCCCGCCAGTGCCCTGATGGACATCGGAGCTCAAAGTGTCGTCAAAGTAACGATTAGGGTGTTAAAAAGAAAAGGCACCTGAATGACATCCGCCTCTCCTATGACGAAGACCAGCCTGCCGTCCTTCTCCACAACGCTGCGGTCTTCCAGGACGCCCTGCAACTTTACAGTCACTTCCTGGCCCCAGGTGGGCCGAGGGGCCTGCGGGAGCCCCGGTTTGAGGACCTTCTTCCTCAGGAGGCCGTCATCTGCGTAAGATAAAGGTTGTGTGGACGGAATTTGGTTTATCTGCTCGTTGTTGACCAACTTGGAAAAGAACAACCCAACTGTGCAGTAGCAAGGTTTAAAGGGTTAGTCTAGTCTTTAAAAAAAAAAAAACATATATATATATTTATAAATGTATTAATTTTTTTTTTAATGTTTGCTGGGAGTTGATGGTAGGTCTACATTGTGGGTTGCACCAACCACTTCCTTCCACATATATATATATATATAAATCCTACCTGTAATATTCTGCCAATCATCTGCCTTGAACAAGTCCTCAAAAGAAGATGAAGTCCATTCCTCAGTCCCATAATCTGGAAAGAGACTTTCAGCACAACTGTCCCTCTCTGACACCACATCTGTATTGGATGGGTCCTGGAATCGGACCGTTTTCCAGCTGTTTGTTTTTCTAAGTTTCTTCCCATCCGCACGCCCTCCACAACTCTGGTTCTCTGTGTCTGAAGAGTTTTCAAGTACGTGACTTTCTCCTTCTTCACGTTGGCTCGCCACTTCAACTTCCCCTTCTCTGTGGGGCTCCATTTCTTGATCTTGGCGCGGCTCTTCCACCTCCTCCATCTGGGTTGGAACGTCCATCTCCGTGGGCCCGGAGAGGGCCTGGGTTCCTCAGGGTCCTCGGGCTTGACCACGGACGGCTTGGACTCTTCAGTGGACGGCTCTGGTTCCATGTCCTGATCAGGAGCGAGGGACACCATCTGGGTACAAACTCCAGAGAGATGAGATGATCCTCCCAGCCCTACTTGCTAGTTGCGGGTCGAAAGTTTATTTCTAGTCCCAGGTTGTATCGAACAACTTACCCCTGCAATCCAAAGAGAGCTCACTAAAAGGGAACATCCGCGTTCCTCAGTCTGAGCTTCATGTACAGAGGCCCGTCCCAATCAGACACAGTTTACCGTTACTCTGCTGCACTTTGACCCTCTCTCCCTCATGCTTGTATTTCCAGCGCTGAGGACGCAACAAGAAATGAACAATGTAAGGAACTGCTGCCGCGTCGAAGTACTCACAGTCAGCAGGCTTGGGTGGGGGTAATCTATAGGATTACAAGACCAAAACCTAATCTGCAGCATGTCCATAAGCTTCTTAATGACTTCATCAAACTGCGACATAGGTGCTACCGTCTACTTTGTCCGTACTTAATGTTATATTTTTGGAAGGTTTGCTTTTATGCAATGCAAAGCAAAAGGGAAGGACCAGTAAGGTGGTGTTCACACTAACACCCGAAGAGATTGTCACAACAAGTCATGTACACTTCCTGTTCCTATTGCTCACGTACATTTGATGCTTCAAATGAACCGGATGAATGAACTGATGAATAAAGCGTTTAAAGACAACATTGGAGTTGCAACGGTGCTTTTGAGATATTCCATCAGGAATGAAACTGATGTGTACCTGGTTGTCACCCTGTCACGATACAAACAGTAGTTTAGATTTTAGTGAAGCATGACAACACTGTAGTGAATGTGACTTGCACAATCCACAACACTACTGTTACAACTACAAGTATGACAACTCGTTTCTAGATGCTGGGTTCAGAGTTTAGGATAAAGACTGTGTTGACATTTTTGTTGGTTGCCCATTGCCCATAGCAAAGATAGGTAAATCATAATATGTATAACCTTTTAGCTATGGGCAGCCACAACATTGGCTAAAGATACAAATATACAAATGCATACAAAGATACAAATCTGTGGCCATAAAAATATTTGGCCAGTTTGTTTAATCTGTTAAAAGATAGAGAGAGAGAGAGAGAGAGAGAGAGAGAGAGAGAGAGAGAGAGAGAGAGAGAGAGAGAGAGAGAGAGAGAGAGAGAGAGAGAGAGAGAGAGAGAGAGAGAGGTGTGTGTGTGTGTGTGTGTGTGTGTGTGTGTGTGTGTGTGTGTGTGTCAGTCAGAGAGAGAGAGAGAGAGAGAGAGAGAGAGAGAGAGAGTGCGTACGCGCGAGTGACGTGGTTACAGCACGCACCCAGTCTATCTGCAGGATAACTCCGCCCTGGTCAGAGTGACGTTTCAATAGAATGTCGCCAATTCCCCTCAGTTGTAGAAATGGCAGCGCTTAGACAGGAGCATCGGTATGGACTCTCATGTGTTAAAATAAACAAATCGCATCAAACAAAACTCTTTATCATGTAAAGCTGACTGACACTGCAATCCGGACTCTCGAAGCCTACCAGAATTTAAAGGTAAGAATTATATCCTTTTTGTTGTTTTCAGTGTTGCTTTCATTTTTCTCTCAACTAATACTTAGCTAATTATAATGATAACGCCTTACTTTTAGGACCGATAAATAAATAAACAGCAGTAAAAGTGTCATCTGAGTGGTGGCCTGTGTATAGGTTGATTGTGAATGGCTCGGCCACAGTAGGGCTTGAGTTCAGCAATTCAAGCTTGAATTACAATCATCAAAGATATGCAGTACACATTGCCAAATGAATGGACTTTTATAAACCTCGGTATGAAAGCTTTCGTGTACGCTTTCCACTCTTGAGGGGTGTTTACGAGATCGCATCTGTATTGTTTTCATTGAAAAAGTTCACAAATTAAACGGTTAACCTCTTTCATATTAGTTTTCTTAGTCAGTAACATATCGCTGTCGTGTTTATCTGTATTCTTCGTATGGACTGTTTCGCATACCTCCAAAAAATGCGTTCAATAAGTGAGAGTTGCTTTTCCCTGCTTATTCGTGGCTAAAAATAACTCGAGAGGCGAGCAAATCTCTTGTGGGCTTGTTTTGAAAAGACAGTTAAATGGGACTGAATTATTTACTTACTCCGAATAGGCTTGGACGTTGTGTTTTTTTGTTTGTTTTTTTAAATGTAGCATCATATGTCCAAACTGTGACATTGTCTTGTACGACATTCATTTTGGCCGACTTGGAGAGTTGTTTTTTTTCTCGTTCACCGTGTGGGGCACAGCGACACAGCGACTTATCGCCGCTCTAACGCATTGTTTTGCCCCTCCACGACATCGGAAACCCGCCCAATTCTGCTGCTCATTCGTCCGCCGGCCAGCGTAAACTTCGTTTTCTCTCCAATCAGAACGCCTGACAACTTCCTCGAGGCCAAATAACAAAGGGCACGCGACGATATCGGGCTACTGGTCGTTATCCTGCCACTTGTATCGGGATACACAGTGGCATATCTGAATCTTAACAACAAATCAAATGAATAGCCTAAGTTAACCAATTGCTGTATAGGCCGATTGGGTGTAATGTTACAATAATTTCTATTCCACTTAATGATTTAAGGTGCCATAGGTCTACAAGCCATTATGCATTAAAAAGAGTTGGGTTGAAGTGCTAGGCTATATAGATTGTAATTAGTGTTGTGCATGTTTACAATTTCATTTGAAAAGGCAAATGTCAACGTTCAATCCCAATGAAATATGATAAAGAGATATTTGGAAAGTATTTGATGATTGAAAGGTTGGCGGCCATTTCAAACTAGGCCCTCACCATGCCTTATACCGTGGTAATAGCCCGGGTCCTATTTACTATCAGACCATATTTTCTTGTCAACATTTTCTATAGAAACTAGGTACAGCATATTTTGACCTCATTCTTCAAAAAGATGTTGTTATAGTATTGCACAAGAAACCTTAGCTGTAGAAATATGTTCAAATGAATTATACTTAATTCTTCTTAATGATTGTTGTGAACAAAAATCACTTATTCTCAAAGACTATCTATGTAATGAAATGTGTGTCAGAACCCTTTGATCTATGAATAACATGTGATGTGGTTGCTGGTTAGTAGTAAATTAAAATGTGTCTGTTCTCTCAATAACACACCCAGCTGGTCATAAGTCATGGAAAAATATGTGTATAGCCAATGTGTATTTTGAACCAATTTCTGAAAATGATGACAAATCCCCAACATGTTTATGTTAACCCTAACCAGTGACTTTCTCCTCCTCAGGAATCACTGCCAAATCATCCAGCAATCTGCTTTAAAGGGAACCAGGGGGTGAGATGTTTTGAATACCTTCTGAATGCCTTACGATCGCATGACTTTGTTCAGATTGGCAGTGCAGCCCTATATCCTTCAATTAAGTGTCAAATATCCTTTAAGACTGTAAATACGATAATACCATTGTTCTCACTTTAGGCTGGCTTTTGAGATACACAGAAACCCATATGTTTGCATATGTGTGATAGCATTTATGCTAATAGCACTCTCTAATGGAGAGAAAGACCCCATGATTCACACAAAGAGAAACATGTTGTGTGAAAAATACAAAGTGGCTCGGTTCACGGCACTGCAAAGCAGGGCACAGGGCATGCCGTGAGCCAGTGGTAGAAAATGCATGTGTGTCCAGCCCGATTAGTCCGGCCAGCAGAGCAATCTTCCCCACTCTGCCTGCTAGGCTACCACCACACGTTTCACCACTACAATCGACCCGGTCTAAAAGGAGCTGCTGCTCTAATCCTCGCAAGAGCCGATTGCATTGACCAAAGTGACTTTGCTCTGTACACAAACGCTGGCTCTGCGTGCTCACATGGGACCTGGAAGCCCTACTAGGACTGGGGGTATGCTATACCCCCGGGCTGCTAGCCAGGTTACTGGGTCAGGCCTGCTATGGGGGATGCTTTGTTCTGAGAGGGGGGGGGGCAACCCCAGGGAGCCCCCACATCTTCATGCCTGTTGTCTCTGCACAACCATGGAAAAAATACATCTGACATAAAGAAATGGAAAGGAATGGCGCCTGGAAATGTTTTCCTTAACCTCTTCCTTATCTGTGCAGCGCGAGCCGCACTGACAAAATACACCAGAGCACAGATCACACCCTGTACTACTACGGGAAATAAATTAACCCCACAAAAAAAAAACATCTTGATTCCTCACTGTGCCATCCTTCTGTAAAGCAATTTCTCAAGTGTGTGCAACTGAAGTGTGCTTTAATCACGGAATATGATTTGGGTGATTATATCTGGGGTTGGCACATTGCATATTCAAATTGCTTTACAACATTGAAAGCATGGTGCTCCCTCCCCCTCTGACAATGGTGCCTGAGCTGGACCACTGGGCATTAATGAGGTAGCTGCAGCCGTTGGGGGAGACCAGATTAAGCCGTTAGTGGGGGGAGTACATTGGTGAACGTGGCAGTCTGCTGTACAGCACACTAGGGGTGTATCCCATAAGGTGGCTGTGGATTTGACACATTAAGCACTACAGATGATAAATCATGATCCCCACCGCTCTTGTCCTTGAATTTGAAGTTTTTATTTTGTCTCTAAGAATAACGGATAGATTCATCGTTGTTGTTAATATTGTGTGCAAAGAGAGCCTTGTGCAAAGATAGAGCCCACGGAAATATTTGCAAAGTATTGTAACAATATGGCAGGGTAATTATGGCATGTGAACATTTTCTATTTTCCTTAACCTCTGTGGCGTTTAACACTATTTGTACTATGGAAGATTGCAATGCCCTGAAAAGTTGTGGTGCCCTTGGATTACTCTGACATCCAGTGATTAAGACAGCAAGTATTTGAACATGCATACAAATGATAATATTCTGCCAACAAAGACAAGAGCATGATTTAACATTTAAAGCATGCCTTCTCTAGAGCCATTTGTCTATTCTGGCTACTGTAGAAACATGGCGGTGCAAAATGGCGGGCTCCCTGGAAGAGGACCCACTCCTGATGTAAATGTAAAGTTAAGTAATTCTAAGGTGACGAAAACAACATTTTTATATTGTTGTTTCAATTTTAATAGGACTGTACACAAATCACAACACATAATTGTGAATATTATATTCCATTTTATTGTTAATTCCATTCCGCAAGATGCACTCAATTATACACCACCACCTTTAATCTCTTTCATAATGTCAACATCACAAGAAAAACTGAAATATCAAGTATTCTGATCATCTTCATCTTCTTTTTCATTTATTGTTGTCCAACATCAAAACAAGCCACAGAGCTGTTCTGTTCCTTCTGTAATTGGTCACCAGAATTTGATCTTGCAATTACTTTTCCTTAAGCCTTTGTGCTAAGTGTCAGAGAGTAAGTAAGGAGGTAAACAAACCCTTGTGCATGCAGACTCCCAACGCCTCCTCTCCGCTCCCTAGCATCTTATCACTCATAATGTGGTGCTTTGTGTTAGGGAAACATGATTAGTTGTTGTGGAGGAAGTTCGACATGACTTAAGAATGGATGTTGATTATTTCAGTTGTTCTTCCAACAACAAATCCATTTGAGGTCTGCCTTGTGTACATTTTAAAATGTTGACGATAAGGAACATTATTAGTGCATGCTCTTCTGTTTCAGATCAATGTTTCCATTTACGTAGCCTTCAAGAGATTTGATTCCTAAAATTGTGGGCAATTGTTTTGCGCAAACACAGCTCCCATGTAAAAGCAGTGTTGATGAGAGCTCAGGAGTGGATGGGAATGTAGCAACTCTCATGGAGATATTCTCCAGATGACTGTGTTGAGACTGTGCTCTCCCCTGGGCCCCCTTCCCGCCTGCCCTCGCGATTATTGCACTGCTTCACCTCATGCCTTGGCTGAATCCTTTGGAGACATCACAACCACTATCTCACACACGGCTGCTCAGAACCCCCTCTCACTCACACACACACACACACACACACACACGCACGCACGCACGCACGCACGCACGCACACACGCACACACACGCACACTTCCCCCACCACCGCATGTCCTTCGCCTCCTCCTGCCTCACAATGCAAACAAGCCTTTTCAGTCTGTGTGTGTGTGAGTGTGCATGTTTGTGCACCCATCTCTCTCTATTTCTCTCTCTGTCTCTGTCTCTGTCTCTCTCTCTCTCTCTCTCTCTCTCTCTCTCTCTCTCTCTCTCTCTCTCTCTCTCTCTCTCTCTCTCTCTCTCTCTCTCTCTCTCTCACACACACACACTCTCTTTCTCTCTCTCTGTCTCTCTCTCTGTCTCTCTCTCTGGAAACTAATTAGAATAACAATAACAGGAATGCAGTCAGAGAGAGCGAGAAGCCCTTTCCAATTGGGAAAGCAGGGAGGGGACAGAAGAAGAGTCACATGTGGGAGTAAAAAGGCACACGTCGTTCCATTCATCCAGATGTGTTCGAGCGAGGCCAGAGTCCCTGCATGCACAGGGTCCCTGCATGCACAGAGTCCCTACATGCCCTGCTAGTCAGAGGGCCCACTGTTCACACTCTGAAGGAGTTTGCGTCTGTCAGGTTTTTTTTTATCACTTATGAATAGATGGTTCCTCTGTCATTATTGTGTATAGTACTCTAATACCTAATACTAGCATTTTAGAATGGGCATGCATGTTAAGGTACCAAGGGAATAGTTTGATTGATGGTTTCATTCAAGTTGGTAAATAGTTATCCCCCCCCCCCCCCCCCATCAATTGTTTTGTTCTGAGTTAACCCCTCTGTTTTGACATATCCTCCCTCAGTCATTATTTGTTGCTGTATTTACAAATGATACTGAAAGGACACAAGTGACAGCACCACTGCAAAGTAAACATGCCTGCTGTAATAATGCTGGCCAAAGGGCAGAGGCATCCTTTCTGACCTGCTGAGGAGCTAACCAGCCAAATACAGAGGAACAGCTTATGTAATGCATGCATGAAAAACACGACACAAGGGCGAACTTTGATATATACCTTTACTATATTTTCCTTATTTTTAAAGTGCAAAGTGCAGGAGTAAATGATTTACTCATTACAAATGATAATTTAGGAACCAGGCCTCCGGTTTCTCCGGTAAAATGTACAATAAGGGTACATTAATTAGTCATTCATTAACATTATGTAATGCCGTAATAAGCATTACGTTCATTCACAGTTAACTAATGGTCTGGTAAACATTTACTTATGATGTTCATGTTAACTAAGGTCAGGGTGTTCATGTCAAGGTACTATTTATAAATTATTTAGGGTTATGTAATAATACTTATTACTGCATTAACTACTAACTATGAATTATGAATTAATGTACCCCTATTGTAAAGTGTTACTGTTTCTCTTCTCACCAACATCCCCCAATATGATGACAACAAACAGCAATGTTTTTCTGCTGCTCTCGGGTATCGTCTTTCAAGCAAACCGCAGATATATTGTTACCGAGTCATTAGAAGTAAGTAGGGGGAGTAATCGAACCCTCTAAACCTCTCATCCAACCTATTCAACACAGATGATTTAGGACAACAGAGTTTGATGGAATGGGTGGAATTGATCCACAAGTACTCGTAGTGTGTTGAACAAACGTTCAAATCTTTTCCTCTCTGTCAATGTCTGAGTTATCTGACGTCAATGTCAGATAACTGATTTTATTTTTGTCTTCCTTGTAAGTTAACCCACTTTGCAGTATGTTGCATTGATTGCCCAGTGTGAACATGATGATGTACGCTATGTTGTACACAGTATGTTGTGGGCAGTAGGTTGTGTAGATGGCCCCGTTTACAGTATTTACTGTAGTATAAATCCCCCAGTGTGAACTTATGTTGCACACAGTGTGTTGTACATATAGCCCAGTGTGAACATATGCAGTGTGTTGTACACACTGAGGTACATATAGCCCAATGTGAACATATGCAGTGTGTTGTAGAGATAGCCCAGTGTGAACTTATGCAGTGTGTTGTACAGATAGCCCAGTGTGAACATATGCAGTGTGTTGTAGAGATAGCCCAGTGTGAACTTATGCAGTGTGTTGTACAGATAGCCCAGTGTGAACATATGCAGTGTGTTGTACATATAGCCCAGAGTGAACTTATGCAGTGTGTTGTACAGATATCCCAGTGTGAACTTATGCACAGTGTGCTGTACAGATAGCCCAGTGTACAAATAGCACACAGTACGTTGTACAGCCGAGATTGCACATATGTTGCTCATATGTTGTATAAATAGATAACACCTTCAACTTTAGGGAGGAAGCGTAATCCCTCGGTATTTCTGCTTCAGAAGTATTTCCGCAAAAGGAAGTAAACAAATCAGCAAAGCATTTCAAATGTGACTGAGCTTACACCGCAGCGCTATCCATTTGCAGACCTATTAACACAACTGCACCATATAAAACAAAATGGTGAAAACTATTCAGTCAACCGGGTTTATATGGTCAATCTATTTTTGGTAATCTACTGCTAGAATTTTCATGTAATCCATATTGAGATCTAAAAAGGGAGCTGTGATGGGGATATATTACAATGTGGCTCTTCATCAGTCACGGTGGCCAGCAGTGTTGTCTACATTTCTCTCAGTATCTGAAGGGAGACACCCAGGAGAGGGGGAGGAGGGAGCCTGTTTGTTGAGGTTGACAGATTAGGCCCTAGCTGGGGGAGAACACTGCTTCTGCATGGCATAGGAGGCAGTACCTTGGGGGAGGTGGGGGGTGGTGGTGGGGGGTTGCTCTACAATTGCCCAGCCGCGCAATATTCCTACTCTCTCTTCCATCCCCACCCCCTATCGTTCCCCTGTCTCTACAACCCCCCATTGCAAAGGATAAGTCTCACAAACGCAAAGGAAGCCACGGCGCCCCGGCTAACTGGAAGCATGGAGTGAATCTCAAAGGAGTGATCTCACATATCACGCTTCCATGACCAGTTGACTCACAATGGAGTCATCGTGCTAACAGTGCAGGATAGTGCACTGCTGTTATAAATATAACCCCACTTTCCCCCCCCCCCCCCAAGCTTTGTTTGCCGGAATCACAGTGTCTCGCTGTCTGGCTTTGTCACAGATACATACGGTAACAGAACCTCCGCCAGCTGACACCTAAATGCATGACATCGTTACATCTCGGTGACGGCGGGGGCCACCACCAGAGCCAGGAGTGGGATGTGTGCCAGTCGTCATGCTCTTCCCGATGCTCAGCACTACGGAGGGGTTATCGAATGTAAACAGATTCAACGAGCGCGCATGGCACAGCATGTCGGGCCGCCAAGCCATCATCCAGCCCCCCCCCCCCCCTCCTCCCCAGCGCACACTGAGTTGCCTGGCGATGTTTAGCACATTCCAAAAGGGGGGACACTATGTGTGCTGCATGCACACAGGCTATACTGAGAGACCCCCCACCCGCCCCCCCCCCCCCCCCCCCCCCCCCCCCCCCCCCCCCCCCCCCCACACACACACACACACACACACACACACACACACACATACACACACACACACACACACACACACACACACACACACACACACACACACACACACACACACACACACCGCAAACCGCCAAAGCCCCCCCCCCCCCCCCCCCCCCTGCCCCCCAACAACACCCAGCCACACTTCTTGGCTGTTCATAAATAATCCAGGCGGGTTCGGCAGACCATTGCGCTGAGCTCTGTGGGGGGAAGACGGCAGAACAAAAGGGTGGCGTCTCGTGGAGGAGCTACGGCCGGCCAGGCTGAGATGGGGAGACAATAGTGACTAATGTCAGGAGAGACAGGAGGGCGGGGGGGGGGCGCTTCTTCAGTGGGAATCCCACATCCAGGCACCTGTTCACACAGATCACCTTTGACGAAGAAGAACCGAGAGAGATGAATTTGATGGGTTTTTGGGGGATTTTTTGGCATTTTGCTGACAAAAAGAAGACCAAGAAGACCAAAAGCAAATAGGATGGAAACCGTTCTCTGTTTTCCAGATCTTTGGCAAGAAGAAGCATCAGAGGAAGAGAAGAGTTCATCTTTTGAAACGAAATCATTTGGTTTCAGCAATGTAACGCGGGATGGGATTTCACACGGACATTGATGAAGATGCTCTTTGTCTTCATCCAACGCCGCGCTTGCGCGCAAACACACACACACACACACACACTCCCCTGCCATGTTTTTCTTTTCTTCCCCCGCCGTTCCAGTCCGGCTGACACCTTCCAACAGCCTGGAAGTATTTGACATCTTCAAACACCCGGGCTCTGCTGCAGCAGATGTAGCTGGGCCACCGCCACACAGACCACTATTGTATCAACCCCCGTCCAGCCCCTGGTATGTGTGTGTGTGTGTGTGTGTGTGTGTGTGTCTGTGTGTCTGTGTTTTGGGGGGGGGGAGAGGGGGCTATGCATGCATTGACCGTGTACTAAGCATTGCTATTCAGATGCCACACTTGGCTGCGATGACTAAGAAGACACACTGATGTAACTGTCCAATGGCGAGGCTCACGCCAAGCTCAGCTCCTCATATAAAGCGGCTTGCATCAGGGTTTTTTTTCTCCCCCTAAGTCTCTGTAAAAGGATTTGGATGAATCACAAAAATAGAAATGGATAGATTTATTGAAATGCTTTACTAGTATTTTCGTTCGGACGTCCTTGAACTAAAAAAAAAAAAATGTTTAGATGAAGACATTTCTTATGCAATGGGCTGCTTGGCCTTCTGACATCACATCACAGAGGTCTGATGAATGAAGCAGCAACGAGATCCTAATCCAGATATCAACAGATATCTGGATTGCTGATCTCCAGCGGCGAGCAGCTCTCCATGAAGCTGCGGTGGCACCGCGTTTGACCTCCGTCTCTCTGTGACCTGTGGAGCTCTGCAGCTCTCCCCCCGGCCTGAATAAAAGATGGAATGGGCGCGCTGCATGCACAGCGCCCGGGTCAGTGGCCCGGGGGCCCCAGGAGATCAGACCAAAGGCTCCATAATGGAGCCGCCGCCAGGCCATCCAACGGCCCGCCTGGCTGGGAGGACTGATCCATCCACGCAGGCGGCGTGTGCAGTTTATCAGGTTACCAAGGATCATAAAGAGAGCAATTATGATGTTTTATATATATATATAGAGAGAGAGAGAGAGAGAGAGAGAGAGAGAGAGAGAGAGAGAGAGAGAGAGAGAGAGAGAGAGAGAGAGAGAGAGAGAGAGAGAGAGAGAGAGAGAGAGAGAGAGAGAGAGAGAGAGAGAGAGAGAGAGAGAGGGGTTTTTCCCTGAGTCTACCCATTCAGTTTTTGGGATTACCCCCTCCCAGACCAAAACAAGCCACGGGGGTGGGGGAGTCATGGTCCGGGGCCTGATGGGTTAAGTGACATATGGCTGTAAAGATGGGGAGGGACGCGGTGAATAAAAACAGGGTGACGACCTCCTGAGCAGTTTGACCCGAATGACGTTGATTCACATTAAAGTGTAGCGTGAAGCGCTGTGGCCCGGCTCGGCGGGTCCGACCAACGGTCTGCATGAGGCTCTCACAGGAAGCAGAGAGAGCCTGAGGGGTGGGGGGGTATACCACAGGGTTACCATGACTACCAACATTAACAGTGTAAATCTGAATCGCTGTACTCTCACCTTGGGGTTAGCCAGCTTTTGATTAGCATTTTTTATCATTTTGAAAGATAAAACGCTGTTTATTTATATGCAGTGTGCTTGACCTACTTCTGCAACCTAATTTTAATGACTTGTTGCTTCTAAATCAAGACAAATAAGGGGACTGCTTTAAGTACTAGGCCCTGAGGATGCTAGATATGTAGACATATATGCATATACATATATATTCATATATATGTGTGTATATATATGTGTGTGTGTGTGTGTGTGTATGTGTGTGTGTCATGCATCATCAGAGCCTAGTACTTAATATGTATATTCATTATAGTTTATTGTCAAAAAGTCAAAGCAGACATTTATGGCAATCTGCCGCGGACCCTTCATGTGAGGAGCGCGATGTTAAAATAGGTCAGAATTAATGGTCAGCCGTACGTCGCGACGTGTCCACGGCCTTCTGGGCTGCCGTGCGCTTTGTGGCGCACACATTAAGGAGGGCTGGCAGCCGATGGGGGTGGGGTGGACCGTGTGTGTGCGCTGAGGTTCAGGAGAGGAGAAGGGGAGGAAGAGGGGGAGGAAGAGGGGGGAGGAGGGGTGAGTGTTGAAAGACGAGCTGCTCATTGGCTCGGCGCTGCAACAAACTGCTTCTGGGTTTGTGCTGCATGGCTGGCCATTTGTGACAGCTAGAGTCCTGGCTGACACATCTGCTGGGGGCACTGCACTCTCTCTCTCTCTCTCTCTCTGCCAGGCAGCCCATAATCAATCACTTGCCATTGAAGACTAGAGAAGCCAATTTGAGTGCCACTGACTGGCGTGTTTTTTTTGTCGTGGGACCTGCAATAAAAATGTGCTCGGGCTTCAATTGTCACAGTGTGGCCCGTGACGAAAAAGGCGCCTGGAAATAGAAGGAAATAAATAATAAGACAGCATTCACGGAATAAATAGAACATTCTAGCTGAGAATATCTGTAATAACAATACAATCCTGGCATAACACCACATTAAATGTTATGCAAGGCTGTATTTTTCTTGGCACAAACAAGCCGCAAATGAGTCATTAGTCGGACAAAGGTGCGCAGCCCTGTGAAGAAGATTGGGTATTCATTGTGTTTTCCAGGCACACGTGTGGGTTTCATAACGGCTCATATTGTGCGCCAGACTTGCCTTTTAGGGAAAGGAGGTCGCTCTCCGCGCCGCGGTGGCCCTGTTTGCCGCTCGGCCTTCTGGGACAGCGCAGCTATATGTTGTTGTGACAGTCCATCAGTGAGGCTGTCTCGCTGGATGAAGGGCCTCATCTCAGTCAGGGAGCCTCGGCCTTCTCTGTGATCGGCCTCATCGTTATTATTGAGATCGTTTTCCATTCTGGTTAAAAAACACTGAACATTTTGTACTACACACATATGATGATGATTGCAAATAGACAAGTTAATGCATTATGCCAGTTACGTCTACTGCTAATGAAATGATGAGAGAAAGTAGTAATTAAGTTGTAGCAAGTAATTTTGCCATCTGCAAGTCTTCATTAGCTGTCATATAATCAAAAATGTAAAGTCAGTAATGTTTTGTAAATCGACTTGTAATATCATAATTACAATTACAATTTATTTGTGTTTCATGGGTCATCATGTTCTAGTTTGCCTCATCACCACGCCATTTAAAATTTCTGAATAATATTTCAATTAACTTTATTGTGCCTGTCTTTTTTTAACAGTATCTCAAGATCCCTGTGTCCTCGGCTGAGACGCCAGATGCACTCAGAGTCTTTTCCTTCTACCTGTCGAGCGACAGCAAAGACAAACCTCAGGCGAGCTTCGACTGCATTCACCAATATGTCTCAGGGTAAGCACCAAAACCGTTTTTCGCAGCCTCATCCCCTGATGGATTGCAAAGCAGATAAAGTGTGTGACTGACAACAGCAACACTGTCACACATGCACACATATGTACTTCTAATTTTTGAACGCTCAAATAGCCATTGCCACGATGTAAACCACAGATCACATAAGAGCACATCACAAGATGGGCTATTTTTTAAATGTGAATCACAAAATGGAGTCCATCTTGGAGAAATGACAACATGTATCCAGATGTGACAAAAGGGGAGCTGGAGCGCTACGGGTATCCCTTGTATCCTCTGGTGCTCTTGGAAGGGTTAAAAGTTAATAAAACAGTTTGGAAAAAGTCTCCAGGTCCAGGCACTCAGTAGGATGCAAAAAAATTATCATTTATTATTAGGGGCTAAACCATTAAAAAACACCAACGCGTGTCGGTGAGCCGACATGCGTTGGTGTTTTTTAATGGTGCCTGGACCTGGAATCTTTTTCCAAACTGTTTTATGTATCCAGATGTGTGTATTTTACAACAATACCAAAATACTGACATGGCAAGTCTGACAAGAGACTCTAAAGTAAATTATTATTTTTATATAAAAGGGGCCATTGAATTTTCCATCATAATCTTACTCGGCTAGAATAAAAACATGTGTCCACACAAACACAATACACCTGTACACGGTGGTGTTTGTGACCGGCCTTGAAGCCTTCTCAGTGATTCTCAGACTGACTCTCGCTGTCTCGCTGTGAACTGTGTTAGTTCATACAAGCTCTGGATGCGTCTTCTCCCCATGTGTGCACTTCATCTCCGTCCCCAACCCCACCACCGTGTCCACCCACCTCACCACCACCCACCTCACCGCCCCCCACCCAACTCACCGTCCACCCACCTCACCACCACCCACCTCACCACGTCCACCTCACCGCCCTCCACCCACCTCACCACCATCCACCCACCTCACCACCACGATCCACCGACCTCACCACCACCCACCTCACCACCACCCACCTCACCACCACCCACATCACCACCGCCCACCCACCTCACCACCGTCCACCCACCTCACCACCACCCACCTCACCACCGTCCACCCACCTCACCACCACCCACCTCACCACCACCACCCACCTCACCACCGTCCACCCACCTGACCACTGTCCACCTCACCAGGGCGGGCCGGGAGCTACTGGAGGGGAAGGGCAGCATCCAGGACAAGATCACGGTGTGCGCCACGGACGACTCCTACCAGATGACGCGGGAGCGCGTGTCTCAGGTGGAGAAGGACATCTGGAGCCGCTCAGCCATCGAGATCAAGCCAGGCCCGAGTGAGTTTTCAACTTTCAAAGGCATTCGTTTGTGCGCTCACTCATTCACAAAAGGGCGTTGTACTGCATGAGCTGGGTCGTCTTTAGTCGGAACACAGAAATGTATTGATATGTATGGGAGGAACACATGGAACGTGGAGAGTAAACAGGACGTTTACGCATTCCGGGAATATGTGTCATGCCACTGTCCCTTGCTATTTTCAGGAAGCGTGATATTGGCATATGGTTAAGCCATTATCACCTAATAGATCATCGTTATTACAAGAAGGATGTATTTTTATTCTGTAATATTTTGGTCCTCAGCTGCTGAGGCACTCACCAACCTCTCTGTCAGAAACATTCAGCTGAACTGGAGGTTGTCAGGAGTGTGCACTGACTAGTCGCATGCTGAGAGAGTTGTGCAGATGATTTTGATTTGCTGTAATATGTTCATGTTTGAACATTTAAATAAAATAAAAAAAATCTAAAAGTTCAGACAAACAAGGCTCTGCTGGCATTACCAATCTCAGTATAATAGCAGTGAATGTAACATGAAATTAAACATGAGAGATAGGCTTACTGATTTGAATCAAGGCTAGCTAAAATTAGCCTTAAATCAAAAGCCTTATTCGTGACTTCTCATGTTCAGCTTTTTTGCAGTATCTTTGTGTTGTTTCATAAAGACTTTTATAAATAATTATTATGTTTTTAACTACCTGAGAAAGGTCCATAATTGTTATTGCCTTACATTAACTTTGAAGCTAAAGGTCCCACAGACAGACTTTAGGTCATGGATCACCTATCGGCATTATTATTGATGATGCTGGAGGATTTTAGTTTTCATACCAACCCATAATATACAGTATATGATCGGCTGTGTATATTCCACCAGAAACGTGATTAAAACTTTTTTGTACAATTCTTCATAATTTAAACAATGCCAAGCAGATACCATTGTACCGGTGAGTTAAACACACAGGGTGTACTTTCACTGTACTCACACTAAATGGTCTCGTTGAAGAGCCTCCGCTTGTCCTATAGCAACCTCCAAAGTATGGCTTAGTGCTCTAATGAGATTACAGTTGAGACAGATTTCTTTCCTGAGCGCTGCCTTGCCATGCTTGCCGGGGTCTGGCTGAGCAGGGAAGAAAGGGCCTCTCTGTGTCGGCTGCTTTGGTTTCCATGCCTCTCTGTTTACTCAGCAGCAGGCCCACCCCATAACTGTCAGCCCTTCCTTTCACTGTGTCCCACTCTCAGAGCCCTTGCACGGCCAGGACATCCAAAAAAGCACAGCCTTTAAGGTGTATTATCGGTGTATCTTGTGAACCTATTATCTTCGCGGCCGTGTGAAATGCTTAAACAAAAAGCCCAATGATTCAGCAGTAGACGACAAATACACAACACTTCTGACTACAGTTCTTGTTCTGTGTTTTCATTGACTTGAACGATTGAATAAAGTACATAGGAAGGGACCAGCAGTAGCTGTTGCTGTTTGAAAAGCTTCCACTCAGTACGTGAGATAAATTAAAGGGATCTGATAGGATATCCTAGTATTTGGGTACGCTCTGGGAGAATGTATTGATATTTAAAATGGAGTCCCTTGTTTGCATAGCTAGCCTGAGGACTTGATTCGGGGCTGCTTTGTTAACAGACAATTCAAAGTATGTCTATTGAAATTCGGACAAACGGTGATACCATGTATGATACCTTCTGCACTTTCCTTCTCTCATACGCCAAACAGAACCCCCATTCAGCGAGTATCTTTGATTATCTCTGATAGAGATGCTGCTATCAGCAACCCAATCACTGCCCAAACAATCCATACTAATCCTGACACCATTTCATGAAAAAGGAAGCCGCTGAAACCTGCATCGCCCCCAAAGTGCTAGTGCTCATAATACTCCTGCAGTATTAGTGCTCGCTGACACTGACACTAATGCTGCTTTTGTTTCCCTCCCAGGTAAATGCGTGAAGGTCCAGAGGAAGCTGGGCAACGCGGTGTTGGGTGTGGACGGCAGCAACAGGCAGTCCCCCAGCAACAAGAGGAGCGCGGCTCCCAGCTCCGTGGCCCACCGCCCCCTGAGGGATCGCATCATTCACCTCCTGGCCTTAAAGCCCTACAGGAAACCCGAGCTGCTTCTGTGGTTGGAGAGGGAGCGGGCCAGTCTAAAGGACAAAGCAGACCTGACCTCCGTGCTGGAGGAGGTGAGACATCTGGGCCAATTTCTAACAATGGAGGAACTATGGCGCCGCGGTGGGGGGGGAAACAGCCAGGCAGACAAAACGCAACGAGAGTCATCGAATGTGTGTCATGTGTTGGATACCGTGAATGCTGGAAACAGCGGACACAGAACCAGACAATACATTGATGCTAACAATGTAGTGCAGATGAAGCTATGAGGTCGAAGGTGTACTTTGTAATCCCACTCCTGGTGTAGTTTCCTGGGATCTGTAGGGTTAAGCGCTGCTTTGTATTGTGAATAATAAACCACACTCTGGTGAACTGTTATCAGGGATGTTAGGTAATTATCTTCAGGAGTCAAAGATTGTGTTTTGTCAGGAGAGGGTAAGGGTATCTTCAGGCTATCCCATGTGTGAAAGGAATCAATTACCCCTGACATGCATGTGTCATGATCATAAATAATGTACATTTGTTCAATTATGTCTAAGGAAGGCATTACACATACAACCTGGAAACACACCAAAATGAGTATTCTAGTCAATACCGTTGTCACGTTTGCGGATTGATGTGATTCTGGGGCCACTGACTTCCAGATCGCTAAGCTGAACTCCAAGGACCTGAGCTACACGCTGAAGGAGGAGCTGTACAGACATGTGCAGAAGGACTGGCCAGGCTTCCTGGAGGAAGAGAGGCAGCTCATCCACAGACTCCTGGCCAGGTGAATATAAATGTTTCTCATTCTTTCACGAGCATCACGCCCCACCATTAAACCATCGCGCTATTTCCTATGTCAGTGCTTATTACATACTAACCGGTAAAGTAGATCCTCAGAGATAGTTGGCAACCCATAATGAAAAATTGTTTCTGTTTGTACAGAGACCAAGAAACGATGGAAAGAGTTATTTCAGGAAAATTGGGATGGAATGTGTTGACAGCTCCCTGAAATGAGAGCTACTAAAGGGCCATTCTTCTCTTAACGGGCACATCAAATGAGACAAACATTCACTACACTGTGCTGCCAATGATATTAGTTTTGGCTGATGGCATTAGCAGTAGCCAAAGCCCGTGGATTTGAGGGTGACATTCATCCCTCTTGCATTGCTGCTGGCTACCTGTGAACACACCAACTGGAGAGTCTGGTAAATTCAGGGGAACCACAATCCTTACTGGCTGATCGCACAAGCGTCTCTTTGCTGAGTGCTGGGGCGGATTAAAAACAGTTTACCTATTCCAAAGTATCATCACCACATCTTAATGTGTACGCTTGGTTTCTGTTTCGAATCGCCGTTGTTGACAGGCCATTGTTGTTGTGAATAGGACAGCTTTGTTTCTCCTCATTGACCAGCATGGACTGCTGTTCGATTCATGAATAATATCAACCGATCTCCTCCACTGTCACATTTCACAGTCAATGAGGATATATTCTTCTCACTGTGTTTTCAGGAAACTCCAGCCCCTCCATGGTAGCCAGGTAAAAAGCCTGCAGTCCAACCCTTCATTCCACAAAGCGCCTGGGGATTCCCCTCCACAGCTCAGCCCTGCCAAAACCCTCTGTTTGGTAAATATTCAGCTACAATGACTGATAGCCATCTTCACTTCCACACTTCCATGACATTGAACGATATCACAGGTATAGCGGAAATACCCATGTGGAGCAACTTTAAGTTTTTATCATATATTTCATAGTTCACCCGAGAGCACGGCCGAGTGAAAGACTCAGTCTGGGCTGCTGATGTGTTGAATGTTAACGGGAACACTGGTGAATCACTCCGCTGTTGTTTCTTCCAGAAACGCCCTTTGCCTTCTGACTCTCCGGTCTGTCAGACACCCAAGAAACAAAGACTATTGGACCACGTGTTGCCTTTGCGGTCCCCGTCCAACGGGGAGACTGGACCTGTGAAGCCCCGCGGCCCCGCGGCTCCGGGGAACACCAGCGTACAGACCAGGACCGAGTTTGAAACCACCAACAGCCACGTCCAGGGGAGCCCCACAGGCCTCTACCCCAGACACACACTCAGCCAGCCATCTGCTGATCCCAAACCACGGAAGGCAGCGCTGGAGCCACCTGCGCCAAGTCCTAAGCCTCCTCAGGCTAATATCTCCATTTGCACGGAGCAGCGGCTCGCCAACGGCCTGCATAGGAAGAAGAAATCGAAAAAGCACAAGGACAAGGAGCGAGAACGCTTAAAACCAAACTGGATAGAGACCAGTCCGGACCAGAAACAGAATCAAGAAAACATCAATGGTATGTAGTAATAGATGCAGGCGTTATGTGATCTCTATTATTCTGTCTGTTATCTTTGGACCAGAATCTTTCTCTTTTAGTGGAAGTTGTTTTTCTTTAACCATCACACAGCTGTGTGTGTGTGTTGTTCAGACACTTTTGGTTTCACACACCGTTCTCCCGGGTCGGCCTGTTAATGTTTGACTGGAACATCTGGCTAACCTCTGGTCCAGTGAGTCAGCAGGCCGTGCTGGGCTGCCTCCCACTGTGCCACTCGCCTGGCTATGAAAACACTGTTATCAGGCCCAGAGATAATTCACTCAATCGCCATTCAGATGATGGACGCCTTATCGCGTTTGCATTGGCAGAATGCCTGTCCTCATGTTGTTGTGGGGTTTTTCCTTGTGTTTTGTGTTCAGCAACAGACCAGGAGGGGGACAGCACACCTGCTACTCACACCTCTGACGAGGAACTGCCCGACTATTTAATGTGAGTTACAACACACGCACACACGCACACACACACACGCACACTCAAAATACAAAATACAACTCAACCCCACTCTCTATAATAAACAGCTTTATGCTAATTATGATCTGACACTTTTAAACTGTGTTGTTTAGTCTAGCGGTAATAATTCATATTATTTCAATTAAATGTACTGAAAGCAGTAGTTGTCATGATTAATAGAACTGGAAGACTTTGAAGCAGATTGGTAAACATCACTATATACTGCCATCTGCTGGACACATAAAAGTACAACTTGTCTATTGTTTTTTGTTTCATTGGGGTCCAGGGATTACAGCATGGTCAGGATTTATTTTGTTTAATATGTAGAAATAAAGTGCACAAATAAAATGTAAGCATATTTTTGTGTATGTCTTCGTCCTCAGTAAATACAGAGCCATAGCAGCATTGGAACAGCGTCAACAATATAAGGAAGACTTCTGTGCGGAGTACGATGAATACAGAGCCCTTCATGAGCGCATCGGCACCGTAACGGAGATGTTTGTTCAGTTGGGCTCCAAGATCAACACGCTCCCCCCTGGGACACAGGAGTACAAGGTACTGTAGACCCTATACAAGGAACTATTAAGAACAGCGAGGGTTTCGATCAAATTATACGAGACTTTCCTCCCTTTTTAATACACAATGATATCGCTTACCCTATTTACAATCTCTACAGCTCATGGAAGACCAGATATTACAAAAATATAAAAAGTATAAGAAGGTACGATTTTTTTGTTTTCCTGTACAATTTTCACACCAAAATACTTTAAAAGGGCATGTGCTGCTATATCTGTAGATTGGCTTTTGTCTGGTTTACCCAGATTAATCAAAGTTGTTCAATTCCAAATTCATCATCGTGCGTCCAGGAGGGGATTTTACTGGGTTAACGTTTTCTTTCCATTTGCATCAGTAACCTAGCTCTTGTTCATGTGAAAGGAATACACCGGTAATTACTTTCCCAAGAAAAGTGCCCGTAACAACACACACAGCAAGGTGGTAGTTTATCTACAAACACACAGATAATTTCGCCACCATTGTCTGCGCTGTGATTATTGGGCTACATGTGATCATCCAATCACAGAATAAGATGCTGCTGGCTGGGCCGCCAAGGCTAACAGGTTAGCGTCACAGGTAGCCTAATAATTACAATGCTGAATTATGTGTGCGTTTGTACACAAACTAAAATCTCCGTGTCGTGTGGTTGCTGGCACTCGTTTTGAACGAGCGGCCATGCGGGACACGTGAGAAATATTGGGAAAGTAAATACAAGTGTAGGCCTATACCCCTCACAGGAACCGCAACTAAACTACTGTAACGCTGCAAGTCAATGAAGGTGGCTACAAGAAGCTAATGCTAACACAGCCAACTCCCCATCTGAACGCAAAACAGGCCAACTCCAATTTACAGATATCTAGGCGTATCCCTTTGAATAAGGTTAATTGACGTTTGAGTAAACACAATTTTTTTCTTTTCAGAAGTTTCCTGGTTATCGGGAAGAAAAGAAACGCTGTGAGTACCTGCATCAGAAACTTTCTCATATCAAAGCCCTTATTCTGGATTATGACCGGACACAGACTGCTGCCTAGCGGCTGGCTCTGCTCTGCCTGCTGAGTGCAGTCCGCTCGGACCGCGCTGCTCCATAGGGACCAAGAGACTGTCAAGCCAAGGGTCCCGAAGTAGGAAGAACTGGGATGTTACTCGTGTTACTTCTCCAAGTGTTCATTATATCACAAGAAGGCTGGTCTCAAGGTATTTTTTTATTTTTTTGAAGTGGACCAATAACACCAGTTCGTGATCAAATGATGTCCCCTGAAAAACTTTTTTAGGAGGTGGTCTTTGATGCAGTCGCTGGGTATTTTCAAGCTGTAAAACGGTTAGATTACAGTGAAAGCCAAATGCATTTTTATATCTTCCGATGCAACATAATTGTGAACGATCCTGCTGAATTGATTAATTGCTCGCCCCTTGTCCTATGGATTAAAAGTGATCTTGATTTGATTGTACAATCATAAGGGAAAAATAAATGCTACAATTGCTGTTTATATAATTATAAACAAGAAAGTTATTTGCAGTGTTATTGATGTTGACCATATCCATTAAATATGAAGGTACAAATCAATATAAGAAAATAATTAAATACCATTATTATTATTATAACAAAAACGAAAGTCTAAACATGTCGAAAGCAATCTGTAAAAGGAATCAACCACTTCAGACGCTAGAGGAAAGTGCCATCTGTGCACTCTGTGCACTGCAAATACACGCATTTGAAATGCATACATTAATGTCAAGCAATGCAAGATCTAACAGGCCATGGTCCTTTTCACACCAGTATTGCCATGCTTTCCAAAGCATATTGTACTGCAAGCACTCCTCTGAATAAACCTCTTGGGTTTATAGGCCTGTGCTTGTCAGTATCAAAGCTTGATGGATTGACACCTAGCATACCGGAAATTGCCTTTACACCATGTCATGTGAACGAATCCTTGATGCAGTGCCATGGAAGTATCATTTTGTATACGTTGGCATGGCAGCCCATTTATGCTGTGGATGAATGGATTTTGTAATTATGTCCAAATGCCTTTTTTTTAAGCTTACAGGGTATTACACGCATGATCATCTCAGCGTTTTGCTTATTTTCAGTTTCTTTATTGTGTATTTGTGTGGGGTAATACAAGTTAGTTCTATAATTTACTTAGGTGAATGTTATATTTTGACATTGCACTACTCAATGTGGTCTTATGCCTTCTGAAATGGAATGTTTCATGTGAATTTGTTACATATATTTGTGCAGGTACATTCAGATCATTCAGGTATAGAAGCAGGCTGGGTTGGAAAAGTCAATGCTCAGTCGACAAAAATGGAATCACTGTAGTTAAAACAGTTGAGATGTCATTATAGAATCTGGAATATGCCTGATACACAATTCTAGAATGCTGATACCCCCAATGTGCAACTATTTGTTTTGTGAAGTTTAAGTTATTTGTTTGATGTCCTTTCATTTTGTTTAATCCAAATATGAATCAAGCCAATTGTTATTTTTTGTGCTGCACTTT
The DNA here is from genome assembly GCA_036785325.1 of Urophycis tenuis. NCBI lineage: Eukaryota > Metazoa > Chordata > Actinopteri > Gadiformes > Phycidae > Urophycis > Urophycis tenuis. The sequence continues at coordinate 3,676,248 of JAXIVH010000013.1, forward strand.
TTTGCCACATACTTCTCTTCATAAAAGTCTTACTTGTTTTGTGTTTTCAAACAATTTTGTTTTGTAAAGTCATAAATTATATCAAAAATTACATAAAATGACTCACTGAGTTACTTCTCCCACAATGACAATGACTTGAAACCACAAAATTCAAACTTTTTTGTTCCATTCATAGGATATATGTATTAATGGAGTCTAGTATTTGGCATTGACAATATTTGATTCCATCATATAAAAATATCAGTTGAATAATAAACAATATTTTAAATTCTGTAACGACGTATAATACATGTCACCAGAGTGGTAGCAGCCAATAAACAAGGTATAGTTGGAAAGATATTGAGGTGGACATTTTGAAAGATGATTAGAGAGCTGTCAGATTGCATTGGACAATTTTGGCGATCCTGATTGACACTATGATTAAGTATGATTGATTAATTGACAGTATGACAGCAAGTCCATAATGACTTTGTTTTTGCTACTTGTTTTGACTTCACTCTAATTTCCATAATTATTCCAAGTCTCTAGTGTCCAGGGCCGGCCCGACAGACGCATAAGCAAACTGTGCCTGCCTGGAGCCTCCGTGGCCACTAGTGGGCCCCCAAGAGAGCTTCAAATTTATTTATTTATTTATTTTGGGGGGGGGGCGATATGTCAATGATATGTACACTGTGACCCCCTCCTCGACTGAACAGGAAGGCATTCAAGAAGCCTTGCATTGAGCAGTAAGGAAAGCCACTCCAGTCAATGAGTGCGGCTTCACTGAGCCTATCCGATGTGCAGCAAAATGCTAGAGAAGTCTTGTGACGCGAGTCAAAGCATCCATCTTCACAAGAATCAATGAATAAATATACATTTATTTGTGTTTTCAGAGTTTATGCAGTCACCGTGTGTGACCGTCTGCCACCTATGAAGCACAACCTATGAATATGAATGGGTTATTTAATAAGCATAGAACAGGTACCAATGCAGTGCTTGTGTGATTTGTTTCGGTGAATAGTGTTGGTTTCATGGTCAAACCACCAATTTAATTTGATAGTTTGGGAGTAGTAGTAGTAGCAGTGTTCTCCTATAGTGGTCTGAATTTACTCTTTTTTTTCACCAAACATTCAAATAACCTATCGATTATTCGAAGCTTCAAATGATGTGTTGGGGCCCGCCTGAGTAGATAACCAACCATCCAAATTAACTACACAAACACTCTCTCCTGCCCTCCCCCTCCTGTTTGGAAAAGTCAGTGCTTATTTGGAGGACAGTAGGAGGAATTGGATGCCGAAATGTTTGGATGGACTGCGGTTGTGAGGAGAATTTGATTTTGAGATGCCCTCTTGTCAAATGTGTTGATTGTTTAAATTGTAAAATAATTGACTTATGTTTTAACATTAGCATGATCACAAAAACATGAATGATAGCAAAAAGTGTGTGATGACTGTAATGAACAGACGTGCCACTGATAGGCCACAGGCTGGTGGAGCAGGTCAGAAAGGGACGCGACGTTACAAGGCTTTCGTGCTCCGTGTAGCTCTCGTGTTTCAGACATCAACAGTATTTTATTGCCAGCACAGTCAGTCAGAGTAACGCTAGGTTACAATCCTCCTTACAATGGAAAAGTAGCTAAAAGGATTTTTTGGACACTAAAAGCAATTAAAGTGGTTAACATGTTTACAGCTGGTTCATTTTCATTTCAGTACACCACGTTCAGTATGCCACTCAGAACTGTTCTCACTGTTCTCACAAATACTCACTTTAAATATTTTAGTGCTAATTAACACCAGACCACTCTTGTTCATTTGCTAGATTTTAAGATTGGTAAGAATTCAAGGATTCAAGGATTCAAAGGATTCAAAGCTTTTAATGTCATATGTACAGTAAAGAAACATGTTTCCCTGTACAATGAAATTCTTACTTTGCTGCTCACACTGGATGCAGTAAGAATATATAAATACTGTATAAAAATCTAAATAGAATATAATACCTGTACAATAAAATAGAAATATGAAATTTAGAAAAGTAAAAAAGTAAACTCTTTGTGGATGTAAACATTATTGTGCAAATGAGCAGATGATTGATATGATTGGAATTGATGATTTATGATTGGAATTGGTTTGATGTGAAAATTGGTATAATTTGAGCAATTAATACACTTGATAATGGACGTGTGAGATTACCAATAGCTGTGTGAATGATCAAGCATTGACAATAGTCAATAGTATTGCCATGGGGTGGTGGGGTGCCCCCAAATCAAAGTCTGTTTTGGGCCACATTAAGGCTTTGGCCGGCACTGGTAGTTTGTACTGTCAGTGCAAACTACTCTTGTGACGTGATTATGTAAATCCAATTCAAGTTTCTACATTGAATACATATAAAGTACAATACATTTGTGTGACTACATACCGCGTTGGCACATTGTACCTGAAAGAGTGGACATGTACATTGACCTTCACTTCCTATTTTGTTTCCTTTCAGCTGACAAATTTGATTCAAGTCAAACGTTTCCCAATTCCAGGTTGTATTTAATGTTTAATTCATTTTCATTCAATGACATTGTCATTGTCCATCTAGCAAATGTGCCAGCTAACGGTGTGTACCAGTGGGGGAGTTTCCCAGCTCTAAGCCTCTACCTCGAGCTGGCTAAACCTGTATGGTATTTGGTAAACAAGTCAATATTATTTACAAGTCAATATTATTCACTTGTTTAAATAATAAACAAACCCACTTTCTGTGTTGTTTACTTGACTTAAATTATAGGACTTTAACTTATTATGACTGAAGTTACATGAAAACACATCATCTCAGTGAGAATGTAATTCTAATTGGTCCTGAGCAATCACAATCCAGTGATTCCTTCAGAGGGCAGTGTTCCTCTATAGGCCACATGGACTCGACTTGGCCAATGACCTATCCTGCTACTGACGACCGGCTTTGAATCTTTTCACTAACCTTTCAGATCCCTTTAGGGTAGTGTCACACCAATGCTGGGCCAAATGTGCTCTTTGAACTGTTGTCAAAACCAGTTGCCCTCTGGTTGGATAAACGCATGAGACAGTAATATGGAAAATGCAATTCATTGCACTATAAGTAAAACAACAGCTAAAAACGTACACTAGCATCCATGTAAGTGAAAGTGATGTTGAAAGTATGCAATTTCCCTCAGGGATCATTAAAGTATTTCTGTCTGTCTGTCTGTCTGAAAGTAATATTCCTAAATAATACATCTGCATTACAAAAAGTTACACATGAAACATGCAATCGCACAAAGACAAGTTCACAGCAATATATTAATCATTTAATTCAAGATGTACATCATACATTTTACAAGGACAATCTATTAAGGCGTTCTATTCGAACAACACAATTTGCATAGAGTTTTGTCTTCAGCTGCAGGATTCAGAACACATCATTATCCCAGATTCCATCAATTACATTTTGCTCATTTTGAATCAGTCATCTCATATTTTGAATCAATCAATTCATATGAATGCGTGACAAGGCATTAAACAAAATGCGAGGTAGTCAACTCTACCCCATAAACGTGGTACTTCATCCTATTGGACACAATATGCACTATGACTGACTTTACGAAATTCATCATAAAATAGTGCAGAGGAACACCATCATTAAGTTGAAACGAATAATTTTTGTGCCCTAAACTAGTTAAATTTGTACATGTTATTAAATGCATCACATTTGGGAGTCATTTATGAATGAATGCAACACATTCATGTTGGGTAACCTACATAAAAATAATGCAGTTATACTATTTAGTTATGACCAAGATGGTCACCTGCAGTGTAGTAAAAATACCAAAAATATTCTAGGCTGCATTACAAAGTGCTGTAAAGCCTACATAACAAATGTTACCATTCATTCACCTCCATCGTAACAAAAGAAAACGGTGTATACCCCTGACATTATATCCTGGCCTTTCAACATCCAAAATAGTGTTATCATCCTCACCTTCGCACAAGCAAAACAAGTCTCCATAGCCATCATCATGGCTTGATTTTCAAGCTAGGCTGCAGCAGTGTTACAATCCCCAACAGAGAGGACACCAGACCACAGAACCCAACCACCCCGCCATTTGTTTTGTATATGCCCAAGTGGTTCATTGGAATGAAGAGATCGCAAATATTTTTCACCGTATCCAAGGCGACGGCGGGATTGGCTCTCAGGCTCTCTTGGAGCAGGAAGAGAAAGGCATCGAGTTGGGGCACGATGACTTCAGCTACCTGATGACTATCGTTCAGGTGCTGCCTCATTCTCTCCTGCATGTGCTTGTCCCTGCCCCTCTGCGCCATGAGCTGGGCGATGTCGTACACGTCCCGGGTCAGGTTCAGCACCAGCGTCACAAAGTAGAAGCGCGAGGCGTTGCGGCTCCAGCGCTCTGCGTCGATGTCCCGCACCAAGCCCACGCTCCGGGCCCACAGCACGTTGTCACACAGGAAGTAGAACGCGCGGTTGATGTTGGCTATGGTCAGGCAGAGGTTGAGCACGGGGTCGGCCAGATGTATGGTCCTCTTGGCCGTCTCAATGGCGCTCACGGAATTCCCCAGTCTGAGCACTGGCAGGGGACATAACAGCAAAAGCATGTTAACATTTACCTTGATTTTTGTTTTTTAATCAACATCCCTGAACGTCTCAGAAATGGACTTTGTTGAAATGTTCCGTCAGTGTTCCCAGCCTTGCCTCGATGAGTGGAACACAGTTTGATACAACCTGAGGTGAATGATAACAATGGGCAGGAGACACGCTGCTGTTATGTTCCCGCAGCACGCTCACCAGGGAGTTAAGGCCAATGGATATTTCACGGTGCACTCAAGACGCCAAATCTCTCTTTATGTCTCAAATTATTTTCAAGCAATTCATTGTCTGTCAACTTACAACATCTCTTATCTGTTCCAGACACTTGGTTCTATAGCAAAAAAAAAACCACAAAAGGTCAATTCTAATGTTATTGGGTATAAATGCATGGCATTAAATCAGCATTTAAATATTAAACCTCTGCTGTCTTCAAGATCTATACACCGCTGTCAATTCTTAGCCTTACCTCACAATTACCCTTCATTGTTCAACGTTCTCTCGAATAAGTTTATTGTGCAGTCTTCTTCAGTCATTATATTTGACATCAGCTCGGAATCAGCACCAAGGGCAGCATTCACTGATTAAGCACCGTGTCTGGCATTAGCAGCCTTGATTACATCTTCTCTCAAACCGAGTTTGTTTTTAATTATGCTGTATTTGTCGTACAATGTCAGCAGCACAGATACATTTTACTTCTCACACATCTTAAACATTGATTCTGAAAAATAGCACGCCCAATAATGCTGGGTTTCTTCTTTCTACCCGTTTAAAACCAATTTAAATGTATTCATGGTATCTGTCAGTCAGTAATGCGGATATTTATTTGAAACCAATACTCCAAATGTACATAACACAACACACCATGTGTGCAGAGAACTATAAATGCTATATGGCTATATTCACTCATTGCATGTACTGCATGGTCTGTCTGTCTGTCTGTCTGCATCGGTAGTTTCCCTCTCAATGTGTGCTTATTTTTTGTTTTAATTAGATATGGATGTAGTGACGCCAGTGGTTGGAATATTACTTAGCGATTTTCTAAGTTGCGAAATATGTGTGTGAATATTGGCCAATTGCTCCAAACGCCACCGCCCACCGCCCGCCCCCCTCCCCCCTCACACACACACACACACACACACACACACACACACACACACACACAATACAACTCAACTCCACTCTCTAAATGTTCCGTCTTACATTTAAAAATGCAGGTGAGGCATGGTATAATCGGATTGTCTGAACTAATTAGAAATAACGGTGACGTGGTTATCATTTAAACATTTTCATTTTTGATCAAGAGAAAGGAGGACTTTGAAACAATTTGCAAAGGTGATAAGTTTCAACTACCGCGAGGTTATCTGAGAGGTGATAAACCAGCCATATCCTTATCCAGAGGGACATTGATTATCACAACACGGAACATTGTAACATCACAATCTATTTGTCGCATGTCATATTCTAAACAAAATAAAAAACAATTTAGACAAATGTTAAAATATGTAGGCCACATTGGATACTGATACTTCAACACCTTGTATGGGGAAAGATTCGAACTTTGCTTTGTAGGGTATGTGGCCACTGCAGAACAGAGCTAGTCACATATTATACAGAATAGATCGAGTACGACAATTGAAAACTTACATTTTCTTCCACCGCTCATGCTCGATTCCAGACTTTGAAGTTTGGCTAGGAGTTTCTTCTTTTCTGAATTGTTTCGGAGTAAATATCTCAATAGCGCGCAAGCATATTGGGTAGCCCTGAAAACAAAACAAACAGGGTTTAGCCAGCAATCACTAACCTAAGTTGTAGGATACCGTCTTAATCTACAGGATGTCGTACCTGAAAATCCTATCGCGTCCTTGACTTTGATTCGAAATTCTAACAAACGTGTCCATTGAATCCGATTAGAACAACTTGTTCTTTTGATAAGCTATCCAGCTAGCTCCAATTACTTAAGGTTGATTTGATTATTACCAAATGTTAAACGTGGCAAGCTACAAAGCAATAAAGCCACTAAACGCCACTATTTGCAATAACTGAGCGTTTTTTTTCCAGTTTCAGAATAAGTTATACAGGTACGCTAACCCATAGACAGTAACACCGTCTTGCTGTCCTCGATGTTTCTGTACGGACTGATTTGCAAGCGGACCAAACGAACAGGATGTGTCACCTACAAAATAAACGTAATATTCAGACGAATGAATTTATAATGCTTCGATATTTTATAATATATGTAATAATATGTAATATGTAATAATATGTAATAATAATAATAATAATAATATTATAATAATCATCATAATTAGTACTATTATTATTATTATAACAACAATAATAGTAGTAGTAATATAATAATAATATTATTATTATTGTTAATAATAATAATAATAATAATAATAATAATAATAATAATAATAATAATAATAATATTAATAATAATAATAATAATAATAATAATAATAAAAATAATAATATTAATGGACATTATCATTAAAAAATCCAAATTGTTATTTCTTACATGAATGATTCAGAACAAATTAAAATTTTGAACTCCAATCTCTACTAACCAAATAATTAAAAAGATAATGGGAGAGAGAGAGAGAGAGAGAGAGAGAGAGAGAGAGAGAGAGAGAGAGAGAGAGAGAGAGAGAGAGAGAGAGAGAGAGAGAGAGAGATTTGTAACAGCATTGTTTTGTCCATAAGAGGTTAATACAAAGTTAAGACAGTTCCATTACAGATAGTTAATCATAGAAATGTCCAATTAATCAATATGTTACTAAACTCTTACTCCAATTGGAGTCTGTATGTAGGCCTATATATGTCTGCCATTTGAATTACTCGGAAACCATTCATCCGATCGACTTCACACTTGGAGTCAGAGTGCATGTATAATTTATGCTAATTTGCTAAATGCTCTCTGAAGCATTATTCAAATAAAACCGAAAATCGAACACAACCGAGCCACTCCGCTAATGGACGGATCTCTCCACAACATAAACGGAAACTCGCATACTTTCTCCAACATTTTTCTGTCAGTCATAGCAACGTCACCATGCTATGTGCAGCGGTCTACTTCAGTGCTGTGTTCGGGCCTGAACAACATGAGAAGAGGTGATGGGCAGTGGGCGATTTTGCAAGTGGGCTGTAGACTGGCCATACAGCCAACAGTTCTCCTCATCGGCACCAAATCCACCTTAGCAACACTTTTCCATGTCCATCAACAATGCCACTGTTGACCCCTCCCCTCGGGTAATGAGCCTGGGTGTCATCTTGGAAAGCACTTTATCGTTGAGAGCCACATCAATATTGTTACTCGGTCTGCTTACTTCCATATACACAACATCAATCGTCTTCGTCCCTCACTTACACCAACCTCCACTGCTATCCTTGTAAACACCCTGATTACATCTCAACTGGACTACTGCAACTCTCTCTTCTGTGGTCTTCCTCGGAAGTCTCTTCATAAACTCCAACTGGTCCAGAACTCAGCCACCCGTATCATCACCCATCCATCTATTGAACACATCACTCCTGCCCTGCAGCAACTCCACTGGCTCCCTATCAAATCACGCATTGACTTAAGATTCTACTCCTTACTTTCAAGCTCCTTCACAGCCTGGCACCAGTATATCTAACTGAACTCATCCACATCCACACACCTTCACGCCCTCTCCGATCCTCTTCTGCCACCCAGCTCTCAGCTCCATCTGCCAACCTGTCCACCATGGGGTCAAGAGCTTTTATCCGATCTGCTCCCCGCCTATGGAACTCTCTCCCACCAGACATTCACACTTATGACTCTGTCTCCACCTTTAAATCACACCTAAACACAGACTTATTCTGAGTGGCATACTCAGCCATACACTAACAAAGTATGCCACTGTTACTTGTTGCTTGTTTTTAACTTGTCTGTAAGGTGTACTTGTGTGCTTTGAAAGGTGCCTCTAAATAAAATGAATTATTATTATTATTATTATTATTATTATTATTATTATTATTATTATTAACAGTACTGGTATTTTCTGTGCTATTTTTCCATGGGCTGAATAACAAACCTTTTTGATTGGGTGGGAGAGACGCATGTTTGGTTGGGGTAAACCCACCTCTGCCCCTAATCTAATGTTAGATAATCTAAAATATAATTTATTTTACTTGTAGGCCCAACAATACTTGCATCATGGTGCTTTTGGACAGTCATAGCATTGTGCTTAGCATTATGTACTTTGAGTGTTCATCATTTCTATAATTTATGGAATGAGGAGCTCTTTTGTATGCTTTGATCTCCTCTGAGCTTTCTGAAATATTTTCTGAACATGATTTGCAGCCCCCGGGTTCATCTGTTGTCTTTCGCAATATTCTTTTCAGAATGTATGTCAAATCAAATCATGTCAAATCACAAATTGTTAACACCGCTAGCTTTAAAATCCTTAGAATCCTACTTTATTTACTTACGATCCAAACGACTATTTTGTTGTCACTCTGTACTCACAATGTTCCGCCCTGAGGGCAACATTCACGGTAATTTGTTAATTTTATAATATTTGTCTTGTATGGTACATATATCTGAAATGTAATTGCATAATATATCAGCTCACTCATATTGTGAGGTGCTCATCTACAAAACAAGGACCGGGAGGATTTCATCACCATGCAATGGGAATTATTGAAGAGAGACAGCGACTCATCTGTAAATCAGCCAATGGTTTAAGGGCAAAACCAATCAGTCATAGCAGTAGAACATATATCCATCCATCCATCCATTATCGAACCAATCTGCAACGGGCGAGAGGCGGGGTACACCCTGGACAGGTCGTCACATACACACCTATGGTCAATTTAGAGACACCAATTAACCTAATCCCCAACCTGCATGTTTTTGGTCTGTGGGAGGAAGCCGGAGTACCGTACCCGGAGAGAACCCACGCAAGCACGGGGAGAACATGCAAACTCCACACAGAAAGGTCCCAGGTGGATTCGAACCCAGAACCCTCTTGCTGTGAGGCGACAGTGCTAACCACTGCACCACCGTGCCGCCCTAGAACATATATAGTACATACTATATGTATAAACCCATGGATTATTATGTAGGCTGTTAATATGGGTGGCTTGGTTTAATAAGGGTGGACTGCCTGGCCACCTGTGAGGCTGTCAGCCTTGCCCATTCCATGTGATGCTGCATTTCATTATAGTGGTAAATGAATGAATCAATAGGTCCTATTGAAAATAAGTAACCATCATCACCATCACTTCCCTCCTCTATGAGGACATACCATCTTACTGGCATTTACTGTGTTGGCAGAGCCGTAGATAATGACAAAACCAACAGCAGCTCAGATCAAGAAAAGAAATAAAACGAATAATTATCGTACACCTCTTACATACATAAATCTTGTCATGTCAACTTTACGTATAATATACATCGTCATCGTTGGAAAGTAATAATAATGAGGATGAGCAAAGACAGAAATAATGGGGCCCCCTAGCGACCCTAGTGAGAGGGGGCCCTAGCGCACCCACTCTCCTGCCCTCCTCCTCCGCAGTCACACTCCTGCTGCCAAGACTACCAGCCTTTAATAACCAGGAGCGAACCTACATCTCACAGAATGCTCCACTGGATCCTTATAAAACGAATTAGTCAAAGCCCTGAGTAATGATTTCTGGTGAATTTCTTGGGTCTATGAACTGTAACATGAAGGTAAAAATAGCTTGCTTTTTTGTGGGTCAAGTGAAGACATTTGTCAGTTGTGGTTTTTGTCAAACGCTTTGAGCCATTTTTTGTAGTTCAGGTGTACGAGTTTGGCAGCCCAAATATATACGTCTTGTCCAAAATGAGTTCACACGGACACAGAGGACTTCGGCGTAACCATTTTGGCTGTACTGTATGACATTGGCTTTGAGGATCAATCATTGGACATTCTGGAATATAGCTGTGAGGAATTTCATGGAGATCTTTTGTTCAGTACATTTTTGCAGCAAAGCAGGTCTCTATATCTACATTGGTTGAAACCATGCTGGATAGTTTAACCTCCTATCAAAGTAAAAGCAATCAATTTAGTTGCCTGCCAAACTATCATTTATTCTCAGTAACATGACAACAATGTGCAAATACTATACTCATTGAAATCAAGCTTTTATGTAAAACAACTTACATACTTACTGATTTTAGGAGTCATATCTTTTTGGAGCAGGTGTTCTGTATGCTCGTATCATGAAATGATTCCTGGGTTAGGCTGTGGATATAATACATCTTTGAAGACAGTACCTTTCGGCTGGGAATTGAACACCCTGTCCTGCCCCACTCTGTGGTGCAAATAATAGCAACCATTTAATGGATCTGACCTAGGATGAATAGAGAGGAATTATCATAAGTACTTCAGTGCATCGTTTGACCAAGCAGTCAATCTGAATTATATACTGTGTATTTTTTAGACTTCCTCGGTGTGTTTGTTGGTGTTTGCTGGGGTTGGTGTTGTTGTGAAAATTGGCCAGAATACCACCATTACATGCTCTGCATAGAACGAGATTCCGCTTCAGTGACTGCCAGAGGCAATTTAGTTAAATGAAGATCTTTCATGTAAAGTACTTAATACAAGGTCCTTGTGCGGTGAGACTATTTGCTCACATTTAATTTGTGAACTCAGCCTCCATTTAGTTTGTAGAGCTGCAAAGGGCCGGGTGTCGGTTGTCCCAGGCGGCTGCACCACCGAGCCATTTTGAAGGGCAATCCGAGCAGTCGTAAAGGTTTTAGAGAAGACGGCCGCTTCGCTTTCAGCAGCAGCAAGGTTGAAGAGTGTTGGCAAACATAGTTGAAGACCGGCTGAACAAGTACGCTTCAATAAAAACATGGCTCCTGGCTGAATACAAAACACAAATATATGCAGCAGCAATGTATGCTTTGTTTACAGACATATGAAGAAGGGGAGATGGTGTAGGGGAGTGCACATTTTAGATAATAATACAAATATGTATTATTATGATATGATAATGACATGTACTATTAATGATAAAAACACATATTGCATAATAACACATCAAAGTGGTTGTTATGTGTTATGTGTGTTCGACTGTAACTAATTCTGAAAAATGTAATAACATTTTTCTAATGAATGTAATAAGCGCGTCAACTCTGAGTTTCTAGTTGCAAACTTGTTACTATTTTTCACCCCCAGTTAAAGCCTTGATGTCACTTGATGTCATGTCAACATGCCCACCCACATCGTATGTGCTGTGAAATTTTTTAGAAATTGTATGAATTTAAAACACATTTTTGACACATTTTTGATTTACAACTTGGTATGATTTCAGAACACTCAGCATTCAAATACAGTAGTTCTTCTCCTCAAGGTTTTGTTCAACAACATTCGCAAATACATTTATGATACTCGTACATTTACTCAACGCAAAGCAAAGTTTTGTGCAAGCATCCATGTTTTTCCGACTTGGTATGTCGGACACACAAAGGAGATGACGCATCCGACATCCCACCTCCCACCATGAACCAACGCAGCATCATAATCTCAACAAACCGTTGTAACAATATCATTGTCTTCACGTTACTGATGTCAAGACGGACGAAGCAGAGCTCGGAAAAGATCCACGTTTCTGGCAGATTTTGAAATGGCTCGTAATGGCTAATCACACTCACAGCTGGTGGCTAAATAGGAGTCCTTTAATATTCCCTCACAGGAACACACCCAGTGACAGGCAAATTGGAGTTTGTCGGTGGGGTAAGACAGTGGGCTGAGTTGGTAATGCCAACCTGTTGTCTGTCACTCTCAGCCAGTGCCCTTCTGGCTGAGGGTGTATGCTGACAAACTGAGCTATCTGCACAGGATTGGCTACCTCAGAGCATGTTCACCCCAATGCCTCCACCAGAGCTGTAAAGAGCTGTCCAATCTGCAGAGGCAGTAAGAAAAACACCAAGAACTCAAAGGCAGTAGCATGTGATGTATGTATCAAATGTGAGAATATCAAAGCGCCAGCATATGATCTGGCTGTAAGCCGTCAGTCAGACATACCGTCAGTATGTAATGGAATTGCTACAGAGAGATAGCAGTGGGATATTGAATTAGCAGCCAGTGCAGAGGACTGCACTTTCAGCATCTGTATGCGCGGAACCTGCTGCCGAAGTTGGAGGATATCGTCCTCCTTGCCTCAAAACAAGGACAGCTGCAATCAGAGACTTGGCTGGACCCACGGGACCGCTGCAGAAATGGAAGTGGGGTCTGATTTTCTTATACAAAATTATTGACCATGGAAGACGGAAATTCAAAGTTTCCAGTCAGAAGTGACCACTGGAACGCCCCCTGAAGTCGGATTTCCGATTCAGAAGAAGCTCACAACCCCAACCTCAGGAACCAAGATGGCTGCTCCGTGCATCAACAATACTGAAAGCTGCAGTAACGTACTGCTCATCGGTAATTCTGTCGTAGTTGTATCACTAAAAGCAGTTGCACACACAGTGGTGTCCAACGTCTATCCGTGGACACGTTACTACAGTATTTGTATGTGCACAGCACCACATAATGGTTTGTTATCATCTGGTATTGTTACTAATGGGTAACCTGGCTAGCACTGGTATTGCTAAAGCGCATAATGGTTGTTGTACTGGAATGCAGTCAACTATGTGTGGTGTCATTCCCAGCTCCGACTTCCAACAGCCGAGGTAAATGGAATGCAGCAGTACATTCCACTGAGCCACCTCTCTGAGCTCCAATACCATTCACTGGAGATATAGTGGGTGGAGTTACTGATTCCCCCCAAAAAGAAGACCAATGCTGTCACTGCTGTCACTTGCGACAGACCATCAATACAAAATATATTTAATTAGTTTTAATAAAACTATTAGAGGCGGCATTTTGTGAGTGCAGCCTCCTTCTGAAAAAGGAAGGAGTGACAATGTGGAATTGTAAAACAAACTAATTGATACCTGGTATAGTGGATAGCAGCCCATCAAACTCCTTTCCAAGCTCCTGTCAAGAATTTGTGTTCAAATAAAATCAGAAGCTACTGAAGTAGGTCTACGGGAAGACAGCTGGACTGTACATGTTCTGATAGTACTGTGTGATCGGCAGGGGCGTAGATTTGTGTGGGGTCCTAAAGACGTGTCCCCATCAATGTCAAATGAAGACTGAAATGTCCCCAACAAAATTCAGGTTGAAACGGGAAAAAAAGCGCCTCATGCGGTACACAAAGGGTTAACTTCCCACTTCGGTAGCGCCTGCCAAAGTTTTTTGATTGCCTTAGCTCTCTGTATGCTGTCGATTCAAAGCTGTCAGCTCACTTCACTTGGTCAATTCGAAGATGTCTGGCAAGAAAAGAACGGTGGACGACATCAGAGGCTATTTCATGAAACAAAGTTTAAAATTGGAATGGTGCAATACTAAATGTTTTACTCTATATGCATCACATCAGCAGATAATGCATCAAACTAAGTTTGAGTCAGGCGTGCATCATACGTTATTGGGTAGTTTCCCCACCAAAGGTCAGACCAAACCTACACCAAGTAGGTTTGGTCTGAGCTCCAGCATGCCAGCCTGGAATGTGGGTAATATACTGTATTGTACACAGAATACCATTAAAGCCCCATCATTCTGCTTTCAAGATGAGATCTACCAGATGATATTCTAAAGACACTTTCTAACCAAGGCAATGAGGACAGGACTGGGCTGCTGTGTTGGCTGTGATGTGAATTCTACATGGGATTGCTCTCAGATTAAGTTTAAATCTGTACTTTACAATATTGTACCATTGAGGGACATATAGGGAATAAAGCAAAGAGGTGCAAAAATCTAAGTCTGCAAAGGTATTGTATCTCATGAAATGGGCTGCTCAGTTCTTAATGAATTTTAGTAGATTGAGTCTAAAATCTGAGGCTGACAGGCCGGTTACATGCTCCTTTCTTCTTGCTGTTCGTCTTTTTAGAATGACTCATTAAAATCCACATTGTTCAATGTTTGAGAATAATACATATTCCTTTGTGTGCAAACATTTGAGTTGGTAATTGCTTTGTTTCGCTATCAATTCTGCAGCGTATTTTCAATGAAAAGCTCCTGCCCATCTCATTCCAACACCTCATTTAATCCATCTCTCGTATTTCCATTGTTTCCTAAAGAGTAAATGTAACCAAAACAATGTCTCGTGGGACCGGCAGACACAGAAGTGATAATAGAAGCTGCCAGTCAGTCAGCTGACCATTACATGTACCAGTTTTAAGGTGAAAAGATCAACGGACAAACCCTGCTTGAATAATGACACATTTTTGGGCTGTTACCTCAATGGCTAAATTCATTTGTTTGTGTCAGTCAACCAACAATAAAATCAGTATTACAAAGCGGTCATATTCTAATGAGTTTTCAGAAACAGATATGGGTCTGTGCCCATTGTTCGGCCCACATTCGGTACGGGAATACAGCTGATGATGGAGAATAGATTTTTCTGAATAAATTAGCAGTCAAAATAGCCGCCTGGAGCACCCGGTGGCCCTGAGGGAATGTGTTGCTTAATGGACGCCGTGCAACGCCGTCTCTGCTGATAAAGCCTTGAGAACAACATGCCATTTAAGATAAGAGATAATAGTTAATTTCCCTTGCATTCCTGCTTGTCTCTTTTTGAATGCATAGGCGATAACTATGAAACAGGTAGGAGATTTTAAACATATCATGCACCAGTAAAGTAATTCAGCAGGAGAACGAATGCAAGGTAACATTTAATTATGTTTTTTTGGGGGACAGATATCAAAGGACAAATATCCCTTCTGGGGGGAGAAGGGAATTTAGGAAGACGTCACTCAGGAATCGCAGTCAGGATTAAGTTTGTATTTCAGTTTATATCTGAAGATTTTAGTTTATATCTGGATTTTTCAGTTTATATCTGGAGATTTCAGTTTATATCTGGAGGTTTCGGTTTTTATCTGGAGATTTCAGTTTATATCTGGAGGTTTCGGTTTATATCTGGAGATTTCAGTTTATATCTGGAGATTTTAGTTGATATTTCGAGATTTTAGTTCATATTGTGATAGAGATATAGTAAATTGGGAAGAGTTGAAGGTAGGTAAGGTAAGGTAAGTACATCTTTTCACATTGACTTAATTGGCACTAAGAGTCGTCTGCAACACTGTCTAAACAAACACAGGATATGCATGTGATCCAAGTATACCTGCAATGTTGTCTTTCCATCCTGATAGACGTGTCTACAAATTGTAGCCTTTCTATTTCACAGTTGTGTTGGCAGATGCAATAAAAACAACTCAGGAGCAACACACTCAGTATTGGGCAATTAGACATTGCACAAACCCATGGTGAAAATGAAAGTGAAAGCAAAATAAAAGGCTCTTTCCGGAACATCCTAAATCTGGCGGGATCAATCACTGGCACAGAGGTGTCAGGCCTGTCCAAATGCTATTCCCTAAGGTCACAGGTGGAAGAAGCTCCTCATGGCATGTGACTGTGCTGTTATGGTTGACATGACGTCTCTGTCACATTAGTTTCGGGCGGGCTGCCCTTGGAGCAGCAAAGCAGTCAGGTGTTCCTGTTATTTACTTATCAGACTTTGGGGAAATTCCACCTCTTTTACCGCCTCACAGATAATCGCCTGGTTATTGATGTCTAAGTCCATGTAGATGTGTTTCACGGCTGGGAAGCTTTTCCACAGGGTCTGTGTTTTGAGGTGCAGGGCAGCTGCAGAGTGCTGACAATGAGGTCCCCAGAGGCTAACACTTGGACAACCTGTCAACAACACTCTTTACAACACAGCACAAATGTATACAAATGTAATTCCCAAAGTATTTTGATAACCACACAACGAAATACATACATATCGGCAACTTTCAGATAAACAAACCTTTCCAAATAACCCTGCAAAATGACATTCTCATTGATGAGATATAAGTAATTCATGAGTAAACCAGCTGCTTCATAAAGATTGGTCAGTAGATTCCAGATTTGTTGTATGGTTATTTATCACAGATTGAAAATCAGAAACCATGTTTTCTTTAATTTAATAATTCAATGAAAGATTACATGAGACTATATTTAAGGGCCTCCACCAAGAGAAAGTCGTCCCATGGCCTCATGGCCAGTGATCTGAGAGACACAGGCTGTACCTCCATGTGACTCCTCTCACTCCAGAGAACAACTCCCTTACATCTCACAAGCAGAGCAGCAGGCTGTCAGCTTGCTCTGTGCTCTCTTTCAGCTGTGTGGCATGGAGGAGATTCTGTTGTTGTTGGTGATATATATAACCTATATATAACCATCCTCCCTTCCGGACTTAATGTACTTTTCTAGTGTCATTCATGAAGCGGTCATGAATATATTTATATTTATGGTTTCTCCCACTCACATGTCATACTATTTTTTCCCCGATTGCAAACATATTGATTTAATTTGGTTAAAAGTCTCACATACATTTGGAGTAAGGAAAAAAGTTACATGGCAAAAAAATATTCCTTCTTGTTTGTAGAAGTGGGAAATTGTCAAAAAATGGTTTACTATAGATTTTTTATCAAATCCGTCTTGTGTTGTATTTTGAAGCTGTGGTCCTGATGTTAGTTTTTAAAAATACTGTTGTTTCCATTATTTTTCGTTAGTTGTTCTTATTACCTGATAAAAACCAAAACCATAGCATGAAAGGATCGAATAACAATTTCATTACAGCAAACTCTAAGTGAGAAGTCCCTATGAGCCAGACAAAAAATAAATATATAAATTGAGAACCGTGCTCTCATATCATAGCTGAGATATTGCATTATTTTATTTTCAACTGTTCAACTATTACAATGGCTGAGATCCTTTCCTCAAGGACTTTGTTTCTACTGGTGTAAGTGAGCAGCCAAGCCCCATCGTGGTTGTTTCTGCAAAGAAAAGTGAACTGTTATCTGATGGTTATGCAATGCAACATTGCTGCTCCAGGTCACTAATGACTATTTCCCCTTGAATCACCAGCTGGAGTCATAGCACTTTGAGATCTTTTAGATGAAAAGTGCATTAGAAATTAAATGCATTATTATTATTATTATTTATCCACAACCGTTTCTGGGTTCACCAACCATGGTGTACTCAGAATGACGAGTGCAGAGTTTCTCTACTGCTTCTGAGTGTATGTATAATACAGAATATAATACAGAATCGAGTGCATTCAATTGACATTTATTCGAAGAATTGTGTTTGCGATGTACATTCATTGTTAAAGTTAGATTTTATGTTAGGACAACTACTCAATAAATACTAAATGAATAATGAACAACACCATTGCCTTGGTGAGTAGACGTGGAGATATGAGACTTAAGAAGAATACGTTTAAACATGGAGCGATGTCAACGCAAAGCTGCGCCTGGCATATTCATGGCACTCAATTGAAAATGGGATGTCATGGTCAGTCATTTGTACATGTCGGGGTGAGACTGGGTTGGACGTATTAAATATGTGTTTGTATTTGATGTCATTGAAATGATGCATCAGTGTGTGTTAACGTGAACTGAACAGTACATTGGCTGTCAGTGGTGCTCAGCGTGTTGTGCCCACTGGCCTAATGGGACACAATGTATTACTATGATCCTCCACTTTCCCCCGTTCCTCAAAGAGCTGCGATGTGATCAAAAGCACAGAAATTAGTGATAGTTTGGTGTTATTTTCCCACGCTAGGAAAATTACTTTTTATAAAGTGAATAATATTTAATAAAGAAAATAACATTTTTGCATCACAGACCGTATTTAAAAGTGTTAGTAAAAATATCTACTCCATCAGTACTCCATGTGTTTGCACACATCTATGGCATGCAATTATCAACATTTATTATGCTATGTTTTCTTTTAAGAGCACACAATAAAGTGAGTGAACTTGTTAAGTTCTAAGTACAATGTGTGTTATTATTTTTGGATTATTTTTTGGAGTGCATGCTAATCATGAGAGCACATTAGCACAAAGTACAGAATATAATATTTGCAGTTTACACAAACAACAATTCAAAACATATTAAAAGTAACTCCATCTGTAACATTACATAAAATAATTTATCCCGAACAGCAAAAGGTAAATGCATAGTATAACTAATATAATGCCATTATATTGACTATGTTAGTTGTGTAACATTCATTTTCGTATTTATATTACAAGTAAACAATTGTCACTCAAACAATAGTGCACTTAAACTGTTATACATGAAACACAGTGCAGCCACACCACAAAAGCAAACATCATTGTACATTCTACTTGACCAAACAACGTCATGTGCAGCCGACTGGCTCAACAAGCCTCTTCTGAAAACAAAACATTAAAACCCTTTTTTTTTTGGCAAAGTCAAGTGTTTCAAAGTCGTGGCTGTAACTCAATCATTCTCTTTCATGAGAAAATACGGGGCTTCGCATCGCAATCAATGAGAGAAAGCTCTATGTTTCCTTTTGTTCTCTCCACCCCGTCACAACTTGCTGACGGGGCTGATCCTCGGGTCGCCCTCTCTGCTGCCGTTGCTCACGAAGACGTAGCTGCTGCTGGGGCTGTGACACCTCTGCTCCCTCTGGCACCTCTGCTCCCGGCCGCCGTCAGCGCCCGCGGCCTGCCGGCGCCCGGGGAGCCGGCGCATGTTCAGGGCGGCCGAGCGCCCGGCGGCCCCGGAGAGGAACCTGGTGCCGTGGCCGGCGGCGGGGTTGGCCCGCGCCCCGGTGTTCTGGCAGCGCCTTTTGAGGCCGTGGTGGAAGTGAATGGTGAAGAGGCCGTACGTGATGGGATCCAGGCAGGCGTTGAACAGCCCGAAGATGAACAGCATGTGGGTCAAGGAGTGCGACACCGTCTCCTCCATCTCCTCGGGGAACAGCCAGTACCAGAGGCCCAGCAGGTAGTAGGGCGTCCAGCACACGATGAAGGACGTGACGATGACGATGCTCATCTTCAGGGTCCTCATGCGCGCCTTGGGGATGTTGTTGTGCGAGCGGCGCAGGTGGACGTCCCGAGAGACCCCTGGAGAACACGCTGGAAATAAAGTTAATACATGTTTTTATTCTGCGCGCGCCGGGTTCAAGTGAAGTCATAAAAATGAATACGCGTCCTATTTTCTTTTTTTTGACCGTCTACTTTTCAGCCGCCTTTATCCAAATTGACTGGCAGTGAGGTGTGTGTTTGGGGTCCTTAAGGAATGAGTAGAAGTTGAGTCATGGACGTCCCTGTAGGCATCCCTGGGTTAGGGTTTGCAGCCCTACAACCTCTGGGTGTGGAGCCGGGCGCTGTAAGCTCAGCCCAGTCATTGATGGTGTGACGTGTGTGTATCTGTAGCGCAGGGTTCCCCAAGTAGCTCTCCCTGAGGGACAAATGATGTCCAGGTTGCAAAGTCGAGGGCCAAATTGTCTGGGGGTTTTTTTTCATTGGACCAGTAAATATTGTTTTATGTGCAGATGTTATTGTTGCTGCTATTAGAAGTAGTATTATTGTCATGATTAGTAGTACAAGTGGTTGTAGTAACAGATATTTCACTTCATGGCAGGTTATGTCGGCACGGGCTGGATTTGGCCCGCGGGCCGCTAACTGGGGGTGGCTGCTGTAGTGTGTGTGTGTTCGAGGAGGACACCCACGGTTGCCTCGCCCCATGCGGCTGGAGATCTCCACCAGGATGCGGGCGTAGCAGAAGATCATGATGACCAGGGGCAGCAGGAAGAGACACACGAAGGTGAACATGTTGTAGACGGTCTCCTGCCAGTGCTGGACGAAGCTCCCGTGGGTGGTGCACTGGGTGAAGTTCTGGGGTACCGTGATGGTCACGTTGTGAAACAGAAACATCTGCAAAGATGCAAATGAACAGAGACACAGGTGACAGATAAATGCTTGGCCCTTTTGTGTTATAAAAGTGATGTGTTTTATTCGTTGACCAAGCGGTCATGATGGCAATGTTCCAATGTTCGGTGTTGTTAATCAACCGATCGATATAATGAGAGTTAGATTGTATTTAGCACGCATCCATTATCAAAGATAATTCTCAAAACGGCTACATACAGTACATTGAGTACAACGTATATATTGTCATAGCATACTGGCACTTAAATCGCTCTTTGTAATTTGGCACTTTGATCGCTCTTTGTAACTTTGCACTGTCAGAGATGTTGTATACTAGCAATGGTTAATCTAGCAATTAAAATGCTTTATCTGGTGACTTTCTTACTGTATAAGCAGCAATGAAATGTTTCACCTTTTTATGACAAATGTACTCTTTGTCAGTCGCTTTGGATAAAAGCGTATGCTACATGCCCTAAAAGTAAATGTAGCATAATTATAACTGTATGGGTATATTCAAATATAAAATCTAATATATAAGGCATAATCATCATGAAGTGATACTGAAGGACATAAAGGGTTTGTCATTACCTATATATTCTGCAGATTTGAATAATACAAATGAACAATTTACAAATGACAAAGCATATGGGCACTTCTGTGCAATTATTGTTTGTGAACATTCGTAACATGTTTCAAGCTTGGAATCCTACAGTTGGTTAACTTTCATTGTCATATTCAATAATAAATAATAATGACTAATTGCAATTATTTTCATTAAATTAGATCATAGAGCATGGAATGTTTTCCCTTGTCTGAAACGTTATTAGCCATACAGGAATACAAAGTGCAATGGTATCTGAGTATGTAGCTTATATTTTGGGATTCATTCCATGACAATTTTGTTATTGACTAACCTAGACGT
Organism: Urophycis tenuis; assembly: GCA_036785325.1. NCBI lineage: Eukaryota > Metazoa > Chordata > Actinopteri > Gadiformes > Phycidae > Urophycis > Urophycis tenuis. Next base: position 3,697,516 of record JAXIVH010000013.1, read on the forward strand.
GTGGTTTGGAATAACATGTGGTGATTGGATGAAAGGGCACAGTGCACACAGTAAACATCACTTGGCATATGTTGGCATGTGATGGTGCTAACAATGTTTGTGGGGTTCTCTGGGGTTGCTTCAAAAGACTACATTTTATTCTTATTCTCCAGAACAGAGTGTCCTGTGGGTCTCTCTCTCTCTCTCTCTCTCTGTCTCTCTCTCTCTCTCTCTCTCTCTTTCTCTCTCTCTCTCTCTCTCTCTCTCTCTCTCTCTCTCTCTCTCTCTCTCCCTATCTCTCTTGCTCTCTCTCCTTCACATATGTGTGAAGGACATACACACACACACACACACACACACACACACACACACACACATGCGCACACACACACACACACACACACACACACACACACACACACACACACACACACACACATAACACAACGGAGAACAATTCCATTTCTCTTCATATTGGCAATCACATCAAACAAGTGCTTACCAAAGTGCAGAGTATGAAACCATGTCATGTTTCTTTGTATCATCACCCATCACAAGTACTGTCTCATCAGGGCAAAAAAATAGACAAATATGAGGAGGGATTTGTCCCAGAAGAACAATAGTTGTTACAAAATAGGGTCTGGATAATAGCAAATAGCAAATAGCAAATTGATAAGGAGTCCTGAAATTACATAACAAACAAGTATCACAGTGGCAGTAAATGGGAGACGGCCTTCTCTTAATAGCTGTGTTTGGTTTCAGTCAAGTTTATCCACGTGTTCGGTGATAATGACAAAAACCTTAAAATACAGAAGATTCCATCGAGAAAATGTTGGTAGACATCCCCTCACCTGTGCTGAAGTCGTCGTCTGGGGTTGATAAAGTATTATCTTGTCTGGTCCTAAAAGGTCTGAGAGCATGCTGCCAGTTGATCAAGATTATACGCATTCCTGGCTCCAAGTTATAATAACCATCATCACCATCATCATCTATTGTTCTGTGTAAGCACAGTCTTTAAGAGATGCCACAAATGGGTTTTGGATTACAGACAACTTGGGCTCGACTGCAGGCAGGCAGCCTGAGGCGAACGAGCCACCGCTGTGCACTTGTTTAGGTGTAAAAAAAAAAAAACCTTATTTGCCGGGAACATGTCAGACCTGTGCCGTTGTCTTTCCTCCCACGCGCGTGAGGCTGAATGCCTTATTTGTCCGTCAGACATTTCAGAAGAACATCTGTTCTAAGCTAACGGGCGCGCTGCCGCGCGGGCTCACTGCCGTTGGGCTGGCTTCGCTCGCCACCTCCCAACACAAACCATGACCCAATTTGAGCCTTGGTCATTGAACGCGACCGACAACGGCGTGGACTGGCTTGACTCGAGCAATCCATCATCCAGCTGCTGAGCGCGCACCTGTTACCTGTCACCTGTTGCCTGCTGCAACGGGCCGACCGCGGCCAGCCGCACTCTCAACCCGCGGGGGAGGATTGGGACTCAGCCAATCAAAGCGCGAGGCCCGAAGGGGACCCCTGTGGATAGACCGGGGAGGCGCGGGGGTGGAGGGGGGGGGGGGGGGGGGGGGGTTAGAGACAGACTGTGCCAAGCAGCAGTGTGCCCGGGGGGCAGCGTATCATGAATCACAGCGACAAGCATCAAAAACACATTTCCCTGACATTTCCCTGACAACAGCATAATCAATCCAAATATAAACACGCAAGAGGTGAGGGAAGCGGTGAGAGGCTTTCCGAAGAGGCCGCTCCGGGGCTTGAGTTGCCGAAGCGGCGCCACCTCTACAGAGCATCTCCGGCTGAAGACGGGCTCTGATCTGCACCGCCCCGATGCACATGGCGATGAAAACTCAGATTTGCAGGTAATTATGAGGAAGCATGCTATGGTATGTCTGGGCGTGTGTGTGTGTGTGAGAATGACCTTGTCAGTCAGGAGACCGGGAGGAGCGCGCGGGGGGGGGGGGGGGGGGGATACACGAGGCCTGCGGCCATAAACCCGACCCCTTCCCCTGGTACAAGGTGTTTATTTGCATTTCATCGTGGCTGAAAAGAAAAAGCAGCCCCTGGATACGAACAGAGGTTTGTTTAATCTTTACCATTAACCTGGTAACCATGGAGCCCCTCGCCTGGGCCTACGAAGCAAGCGGCACTCCACAGACAGCAGAACTAAGATCTGTGTGTGTCAGAGAGACAGAGTGACTGGGTAACGATGCACCGTAGGGCTGTGTCTCTGCACAATGTTTCCCCTACAACACAGGGCATGCTACGAGGTGTGCGAGGCGCACTTTTTCACGTGCGCGTGCACGGAGCTAATGTGCGCAGGCGGGTGCAGAGAAGTTTGAGTGAGATCACTGATTTGAGTGGGGCCCTGGTGCTTTCCACAGCAATGGTCTCCATTAAAGGTATAACAATATGGCATCACAGGGAATAGCATGAAAGCTCAGTCACTGCCCTAGACAAATTTATTTGCCGTTAATGAGTTTTGAGTGCAATTTGTAGCCTTTTTTCCCCGATATTTCTTCAATGACATGACAACGTAACAATTAGGTGGGGCGCAGTAAGCTGGCACTCATGATAAATGTTTTATGTTAAATCAAACAAATACCATTTGGGGTATCCAAAATAATTTCAAATTGTAAATTGTATTATTCACATAGATGTCCTGTTTGTATATTTTGATAATTGTACTAATTGATAATCGTGTGAATTGTTTGTATGGCATTGCTTGCAATGTACTGCATTGTTTTTACCTGCCCCTGGAGTGCAGATGTTAATTAGCCGCCCAGCTTACTCTGGACCAACGGTTGTGTTGTTTATGGCCCCTGTTTGTTTACGGCCCAAGCTAATGAAGTCAACTCAACTCATTATGAACGTTGCATCAGTTCTGCGTGGCTGATTGCAGTGGCGCTGGTCATCCAGTGCTGGCGCTGCCCCACTGTTGCAGGCATGCAGCAGGGAGCACACGTTCTAGTAGATGTCATCACCACCGTGCAGCTCTGGAGGTGCAAGACATTGATGAAATATTGTCATCAGACTCGCTTTTGAAATAGACCTCCACACAGCAGCTAAGAAATCCAATTACTTTACATCAAGCAGCTGCTGGGTTTACACTTGGAATGCCATACCTCGTAATTGACCTCTCCTTAACGTGCATTTTTAATAGGCAGAAGAAAGGAGTCCCGTGCGTTTGATCGCGCCAACTTGACTGACAGCACATTTTCACCCGAGCGATCGATTTTCTTTTCATGTTTTCAGATTGATCCACCTGTGTGAATGACCGTGCTCCCCGCAATTATCTCACCATGTATTTTTTTCCCACCATTATAGGCTGGTGCTGGCTGCGCTTCCTATTGCAGTGCAATAGTGTGCGCGCCTGCCGACCGACCAGACCAGACCAGACCGAGCTGGGAGCTTCAACCAGAGGCCGGGCGCCGCGGCGGCTCGCCGTCCCGCCTTACCTGTGGGAAGGAGAGCAGCACGCTCATGGCCCAGGCCACCGCCAGCATGGCCTTGCTCCTCCGCTTGGCCTCGCTGAGGCCCAGCGGGTTGAGGATGGCCGAGTGTCTGTCCAGGCTGATCACCACCGTGACGAAGGCGCCCGAGTACATGGCCACCAGCTTGAGGAACATCAGCGCCCGGCAGGCCAGGTCGCCCGCCTGCCACTGCACCGTGATGTTCCAGGCCGCGTCCAGCGGCATCACGATGAAGGTCACCAGCAGGTCGGCCGCCGTCAGGTTCATGATGAGGATCCGCACGTGGGACTTGCGCCGGCCGCCGTGGCTGGCCGCCCAGAGCACCGCCAGGTTGCAGGCGGCCGACACGGCGCACAGCGCGAAGGTGATGATCACCCGCACCTTGGCGGCGGTGGAGAAGGTGGGCAGCTGGAGCGCGTCGCCGCCGCCCGCGCTGACGTTGCAGGACGCGGACTCCTCCGCGCAGCTGGCGTTCACGCCGGCCCCCGCCGCGGCTTGGTGGAACATGGTGAGCGGTGTGCGGTCACTGGGGGAGAGAGGGCTTCAGAGTGACTTCCAGTGTGTCGCCGCTGTGTGCTTTCTCCCATCGGGGACTCCATGCACTGCAACTTCTTGCGCAGTCAATCTGGGCATGGAGACATTTTCAGTTAGTGAAATAATGGGTCTTTTTTTCCTTGGTGGGAACGTCTTGTACCCTATAGCTAAAACAATTTCCATTCTATTCCCTGATATATTTCCATGTCATTATTCATTCAACACACATATGGGCTGGATGCTGAATGGTCCATGCCACCTGTTTCAATTGTTTGTACTCGATTAGATTCTCTAATCGAATCCTACAGCTGCAATTGTTTAGACATACTGCTTTCTAGGCTACTCACAAAGACAGTAGAACACATAATGAGTGATAAGCTATCAATATTACAACAATTAGACATATTATTCCATTGATTGACAGACTAAATGACAAATGGCACATCAGGAAAATCTCCCTGTTAACCGACTCAACGCTCCTAATAATAGGCTATTAAAAGCAGAAATTAAATGAATGCCGTTAGTCTGAGTGACTTTCTATTTTGCGCTATAAATAACACACATTAGTCTGACTCTGTGTACCTGCCAAGCCTATATATAAGGGCTATTCTGTTCGTTCATGCTCAATTATTTGTTGAAATACAAAAAAACAACCCATTGCAGCTTGTAATGAGGCGCGACTCTTTTGTTTTTCTTTACACGTGCATAGAATTTATAAAAAATGCGTCAAGTAGCTTACCTGTTGGAACAATTACGCCATGTGCAAACTGCAATAAGATGCTTCTTTGAGCGTTATTTCCCCGACAGTGGAGGTGAGCCGGCGGTACCCGGAGCTTCACTGCAGCTGAATCATTCCACTGCTCTGATGCGAGAAACGATCCACGATAATTGTGGCGAATGTATGTGGCATTATGTTGTGTGTCCGGACTGAATCGTAAAGTACGCCTGTCCAGACATGTTTTGAAATGGAAAATTCGTATCGATTTGTTTTTCGAAAGAAAAAAAGTGAGACTGAGTCAGAATTCCCACTCTCTCACCTGTGTGCCATTTTCTACCTATATGGAAATAGGAAAGTCAACAGGGTTTAAGTTCCCTCATTCGTGCAATTGGTTTTTTATATATATGCGGCGTGTTGTTTTGTATGAGAGTTGCCAAAGCGAAATGTTTGATTGAATGTTTGATTGTCGAAATGTTTGATTGAAATGACTGTCTTGGCTGTAAGCAGGTGAAGTGCAAGAGAAAGGTCCCGGGGGGACGTCGAAATTCATTTTCGCTTCGCTTTTATCAATCACCGAGAAGGGTCAAAGTTTTAGCCTGACTGCACGATGACATTGGTACAGAGGCGTATGACCTTATTGTTTAATTACAAGGACGGTGGGGAACACGCTGCTGCAGCGACGCTCCCTGTCACATTGTTCTGTTCTTGGGCTGTATAATTTCGGGATTGTTTTCATGTGAACGCAAACACATCACGTTCTTATCTAATTCTATTGAAGTGCTTTACTGAAATGGTCAATTACGCCTATACGCCTTCACCTGTAATCCATTTGAAATGTAAGAACAAGCGGTGATTGCAAGCACTTGAAAATCATCATCATCATGGAGTCCAATGTGAACATTTTCTGTGACAAACAGAATCTATCTATAAATATCTACTGTGTGTGGGAAACTTTGTTGCCATTCACACAAATTAGTCTCAAGCCTCTCAGTCAGAATGATGATAGCCAGTTATGTTGTAACAACTGCTCAAATGTAGCCATCATCCCTGACCTCAAGTATAAGTTAATTACTCAGTTAATTAAGGTTGACTAAAATTGGAAGAACCTTCTTGAATAGAAGTTTTGAAGAGCTAGAACAATTGGTGTTCAAAGACCAGATCAGGTCAGCAATGAGTAAACGTTGCGTGATCATATGTAATTGATAATAACTGTAATAGTTATAGGCCTATAGTTAACATTATAGTTAATGTGATAGCTAGCGTGTTTCAGAAGACCTCAAGCAACACAGGTCTGCTTTTACAAATTGTGAGTTTGCAATTTACGTTTTGTGAGTCTCCGTGTTGAGCAGAAGTGTGTTATTTTGTTGCTGGTTTCATCTTCATCGTGATTACAACCAAAGAAAATGTAAGAGTCGTCTATTCAGTCCACAATTGTTCCGTCATTGTTAAAAAGTAGCTCTGAAAGCCGCTCAAGCCGACATTCAAGGGCTCACTTTCCATTGAGAAGAAAATGAATATATCCGAGCTACCTGAGTTGGGGTGAAGCACAGCAGGGGGCTCATTTCACTGATGTTGGAAAGTGCCTGGACCGTCCTCTGTCACAACAACATAAAAGCCTGAAGCTGTACAATTGCTGTGCAGAAGAGAAAGCACTCCTGGTAGAATACAAGTAGGCCTACGACAAATACGAGTATGGCAAGCTCTGGGACAAATCAGCCAATAACGTCATATTATTTAAAAGTGTGTGAAAAACAATAAATAAATAAATGGATATATGACTATGAATTTATCTGATTACAATTCGCATGCCCATGTTGTCGCACCATCTACTTCTGCCTCCTAGCGATGGTCAGCATTGCTGTCTCCGCTGCTCCGGTTGACGTCATCATCTCCCACTGTCTCCGCGGCTGCCACAGCAGTCTACTTTGTATGCGTACGGTGTATCAACCCCGGTGTTCCTGTCCACTCATCACGAGATCCATGTTGAGAACCTACCAGTGGGTATTGGTTCTCGGCCCTCAGCTCCATTGAGTTATCCAGCTGGTGATGGTTCTCCAACTGTTCTGCCGCTTGCACCGACAATGGTTCTGCCACTGTGTCCAAGTCCCTTTAATGAAGCCTTGCCTGTCTGACTGCTGGCCTGTTACTGAACCCTACCTGGCTTTCAGCCCCATTACCCTGTCATCTTTCCCCCTGCAGGCCTGTCATTATATATTGTTTGTTGCCGTCAGTGAACCCCTTTAATATTAACACATTGTGTCGGTGCTCTCTGTGTTGGGCATTTGGGGCCGCTCGCTTTTAGCCTGTAACTACAACAGTAGCCTATACTATAACAGTACGATCTAGCCAAATCATGGACCCCACAAAGAAAACATTCATCCGGTTGGTCTGCACCGAGGAGCTCTCCTGGGGCAGCAGGACCGGGCCTTGCGAGAGATGGTCTACCTGACGTCTCGCAGTCCATCAGAGACCTCCAGGCTCCACTGGCCTCCCCGGCCGTCCCGGTCCCTCCCTGCCCGGCACGAAGATCACGTCCCCCCTCTCGTGCACACTTCATCCCCGCCCCCCTTGTCCCCGTTGTGGTCCCGGACAGCGAGTTCCGGACCCCCGAGGCTGAAGGCTGAGTTATGGTTCCGCGTAGTGATCACGTAGTGATCAGGCAATGGCCTCCAGCTAATGTAGTTAGCGGACCAATCACAGCCAAAGCCGCTGCGTTGGTGTTGCGTTGCCTTGACGCATGTCTAGGATTTTTGGGAGGTGCACGTCAGGCCCTTGCGGTGGACGCAAGGGGGGTCCGCAAGGACGTACAGGGTGTGTAAGCCCCCCAGCGTTGCGTCAACGCGGAAGCATAAATGAAGCATAACCCAGCGTTGAGAGTGGTGGTCGGAACGACAAAGCCTTGCAGGTGTCGTTTCAGGGCGTGCCTGGCCACGCTATGGAGGGCGTCAACAAATGGCTGGGACCACCAGCAAGGCCCCCGCCTCTGAGCTCTCCCCAGCTTTGCCGTGGATCCTCCCGGGTGCAGTGGATACACGGCTCGTTTGCCGCAGACCCAGTGGCAAACAAACTGTAACAGAGAACTTAACC
>JAXIVH010000013.1:3710309-3712809 GCA_036785325.1 Urophycis tenuis
ACGTTGAGTATTTAATACAGCCTCACCCGGCCATCGTCCAATCAGTCCGGCTCAGGTCCCAAAACATGAGACTGTAAGATCTCAGTTATTGTACGTAATGCATATCACCATAGTCATAGTCTTAGTCATAGATTCGACCCACACCTTCACAGCCAGTTAAACCAAGGTTTCTTCTTACTGAACAGAATACGATGTGAACAGAAGTCATGCAGCTGTAATCTCAAGGCTTTCCCTCTGCTAGAACATGGGTGTGTGCCCACTGGGGGCTCACCACATCGCTCACATCCACGCTGTAACCGTGAACGCTGTGTGGAGAGTGGCCACACAGAGACAGACATAGACATGTACATATATAGAGACATATACAGTGTGTCTGTAACTCAAATAAATTACTCTTGATGCATCAAGAAGGTCTGTGGTGCATTCATCGATTTTCCACCAAAATATTCATATTGATAACTCCACTGACAGCAGCGCTAAATAATACAAAGTTTTATTCTGGACAATTCTGGACTCAGCATTTGACGGGACCCACTCACTGCAAGGGGCAAACCGGATTTATTTATGTCCAAAAGGTCTTACTATTTCTGTGATTTTGGTCAGGGACATGGGTCTTTCTGATTACATTTTGTGGAGGCGTTTGGCTATGCACGATGACTTTGACCTCGGTCCATGATCTCATGGATAGTTTCAGTTCTAAACTAAATATGAGTGATGCAATTGCAACCACGAGGCTTAAAACAATCTCTGCTTGGGAAAAAGCACATGGGGAAATGCCACATACAATTTGGGAATGGAAAAAAAGCAAGAAATCTTTATTTTTCCACCCTCATCAACATAGGATAAATAAGGCACATTTATTCACCACTGTTGATAGGCTGACTAATCCTTCAGGGTTAGTTGTTCCGGAACTCCTTTCCACTAACTCATGCCAGGATTTTACCTCCTGGTTTCCCTTCAAGAAGCAAACAATTTAATTTAACATTTAACATGTCAGTACTACATGTACAAACAAACTTTGACTTGCATAACAATAAAATAATCAATAAAATCCAATTGACCATCAGAATCTTGTGGAATTTGTAAAGCATTTTGCAGACCTCTACCTGCAGCCTTGATGCTCTGCTGACACGCTTCTTCTTCTTCTTCGAAAAAGGAATATGTATTGCGTCAGATACACTACAGAACAGATATATCAAGTGAATACCACAGGCCCTAAAAACCTGAAGCCTCTTCTGCGGAGGATTCTCTTGATGCATCAGTAATTAGTAATCGCAGGCCTACTGTATATCCAACCCATCGTTTCTAAGTAAAATCATTGAGAAGTATCATGTTCTTTTCAATATGTTTTTATTGTCTTGTGCTTTTCATTTCTCCTTTCTTGTTTTATTTTATTTATTTTTTATAATTGCCCTTGTATAGTTTTTTTCTGTTCTTCCTTTGTAACACAATACGAATGGCCTTGTGTTTGAACAGTGCTGTATAAATACACTTGCCTTGCTTTGCCTTGTGATACTGAACCATTGGATACAGTAACTGCCTGACTGGCTGTTCATGTCAGACTTCATTTGTTCCCATGGCACACAGTATACCAAAACTCAAATATTTGATGGCTGTAGAGGTGCGGAGGGAGAGCGAGACCTCTGTTGCAGTACTCGTTGTCTACCATAGCTTCACAATCCCAACATTGTTGCCAGTGGCATCAAGATATGAACCAACACTTGCGTTAGTGGGCTTCTTCATTGCTGCAGCACTCAAGTGAAAATCCTCCCACATGGCTTTTCTGTGTGCAGTCTGAACTCCCAAAGTGTAGACTCTATGAAAGTCAATACTTTGTCGCGGCCTGTCAAGGCCTGCGCAGCAACCAATTGATTGGTTCTGCTATAGACTATATTATATATATATATATTAAGCATTATTCGTCTCTTTCAACGGTACACACATTGTTCAACTGTGTTATGCATATGACCACATATACAGAAGTTGTCAGACAAAGTATGTCAATAAAGTACTGTGCATAGGATGCTGTGGATGAGAATAGCATGGTCTATTTATGCATCAAGGCCTTCCATAGGTTACTCCCTCGTCCAACATAGCATACATCATGTCATACATCACAAGACTATACAGACAACATGACATATGGAAAAGGTTTGGTTGTAAATCAAAAAATACCTCGTGCAACTTCACAATTTCACCCTATGAGCCATTTTATGTTTTATTGCAGAATTACAAAGCGAAAGATCTGGTAGATTGATAAGACCTTAAAGCATGACATAGTACACATTATTACTAATCAGTGGCACTGTCCACCAAATCACTACTCTCAAGAGAGTAGAGTTTATTGTGTTGAACTACAGAAAGCGTAGGTTATTGTTATCGAAAAGATTTAGGTGAAGGAGGGTGGAGACTGTGATGACAATAGGGAAATTTCAACAGCAAAATGTCAGAGCTAGACTCTCAGTTGGGCACAAAAAGTATTTCTCCATAGGGATCCTTT